>PVKV010009121.1:39864-59584 GCA_004027835.1 Alouatta palliata
ACTAAAAATACAAAAATTAGCTGGGCATGGTGGCACGTGCCTGTAGTCCCAGCTACTCGGGAGGCTGAGGCAGGAGAATTGCTTGAACCCAGGAGGCGGAGGTTGCGGTGAGCCGAGATCGCGCCATTGCACTCCAGCCTGGGTAACAAGAGCTAAACTCCGTCTCAAAAAAAAAAAAAAAAAAAAAAAAAAAAAGAAACAAGGGTTGACCATGTTGGCAAGGCTGGTCTGGAACTCCTGACCTCAAGTGATCTGCTTGCCTCAGTCTCCCAAAGTTCTGGATTATAGACATTGAGCCACTGCGCCTGGCCCAGTAGACCTTTTTTTTTTGAGATGGAATCTTGCTGGAGTGCAGTGGCACGATCTCAGCTCATGGCAACCTCTGCCTCCCGGGTTCAAGCAATTCTCCTGACTCAGCCTCCCAAGTAGCTGGGATTACAAGTGCACGCCACCAGGCCCAGCTAATTTTTTTTGTATTTTTAGTAGAAATGGGGTTTCACCATGTTGGCCAGGCTGGTTTCAAACTCCTGATCTCAAGTGATATGCCCATCTTGACCTCCCAAAGTTCTAGGATTACAGGCATAAGCCACCGTGCCCAGCCTAGATCTTATTTTTTATTTTTTAAATTTTTATTTATTTATTTATTTTGAGATGGAATCTTGCTGTGTTGCATAGACTGGAGTGCAGTGGTGCGATCTCAGCTCACTGTAACCTCCATCTCCCAGGATCACCTCCTGACCTCGTGATCCGCCCCCCTCGGCCTCTAAAACTGCTGGGATTAGCCAGGGATGGTGGCTCATGCCTGTAATCCCAGCACTTTGGGAGGCTGAGGTGGTCGAATCACAAGGTCAAGGGGTCGAGATCATCCTGGCCAACACAGTGAAACCCCGTCTCTACTAAAAATACAAAAATTAGCTGGGCGTGGTGGCACATGCCTGTAGTCCCAGCTACTAGGGAGGTTGAGGCAGGAGAATTGCTTGAACTAAGGAGGCGGATGTTGCAGTGAGCTGAGATCATGCCACTGCACTCCAGCCTGGCGCCTGGTGACAGAGTGAGACTCTGTCTCAAAAAAAAAAAAAAAAAAAAAAACACAAACTGCTGGGATTACAGGCATGAGTCATCACGCCTGGCCTTATTTTTAAGAGCAGTTTTAGGTTCACAGCAAAACTGAGCAGAAGGCACAGAGATATATCCCCCCCCAACCTTTGGCTGGGCGTGGTGGCTCACGCCTGTAATCCAAGCACTTTGGAGGCCAAGGCGGGCGGATCACCTGAGGTCGGGAGTTCAAGACCAGCCTGACCAACATGGTGAAACCCTGTCTTTACAAAAAAAAAAAAAAAGAGATATATCCCCTGCCCTCACACAGGCCTAGACTCCCCCATTATAGATGTGAGCTTCTAATCATTTCACTGTATTACCTCTCCATGACTCATAGGAAAATGTTTACATAAAATAATAGAAACATGGCAGATTGAGCCCATGCAATTATCCCTGCTGTCTCCTGAAATACTCCTAAAATACTAGTAAAGGAATCAAAGACGTATAAACCCACAAAGAATGTGAGAGAAGACTGCCCATGAGATATCTCAAATCCTATTTTTATTTATTTATTGAAATGGAGTCTCGATCTGTGGCCCAGGTCAGAGTGCAATGACACGATCCTGGCTCACTTTAACCTTCGCCTCCTGGGTTCCAGCGATTCTCTTGCCTCAGCCTCCTGGGTAGCTAGGATTACAGGTGCACACCACCACGCCTGGCTAATATTTGTATTTTTAGTAGGGATGGGGTTTCATCATGTTGGCCAGGCTAGTCTGAAACTTCTGAACTCAGGTGATCAACCTGCCTTAGCCTCCCAAAGTGCTGGGATTACAGGTGTGAACCACTGCGCCCGGCAGTGGTTCTAAAAATCCTTTTTAGAAGATAGAACGTAGATGGGTGGTTTACCTAGAAGGAGAAACCCTAGTTCTTGCAGGAGATGCTAATGAGTATCAAGGCAGTTAGAGTTGATAAACCCCAGAAAGTCTCAGGAATTGGTCGAAGGCCCCGGTGCTGAGAGGTGGGATAGAAAACCAATAATTAATTGAAATAAATAACATCTGGGGGAACTGTTAGACTCCCCCCCTCATTCTCCTCCTCGTCATTCCCTTACCCCAATTTCTGCAGAAGATGAGATGTTTATTCCCTGGAGAACTTGAACCAAGAAGTTCTGGTTTCGGGGATAGCAGTCAGATAAAAACATGGAGGTGAGGAGATATCCTAAAAACAGAGGGATTAAATGAAAGTGTGCAGGCTGGCCACAGTGGCTCACACCTGTAATCCCAGCACCTTGGGAGGCTGAGGCAGGTGGATCATCTGAGGTCAGGAGTTTGAGACAAGCCTGGCCAACATGATGAAACTCCACCTCTACTAAAAATACAAAATTAACTGGATATGGTGGCTCACACCTGTAGTTCCAGCACTTTGAAGGCTGAGGTGGGTGGATCACAGGATAAGGAGTTCGAGACCAGCCTGGCCAATATGATGAAACCCCATCTCTACTACAAATACAAAAATTAGCTCAGGGTGGTGGCAGGCACCTGTAATCCCAGCTACTCTGAGGCTGAGGCAGCAGAATCACCTGAACCCAGGAGGTGGAGGTTGCAGGAAGCCAAGATTGTGCCACTACACTCCAGCCTGGGCAATAGAAGTGTGTAGCTAAAATCACTCTTAATGTATTTCAAATAATCCTATGGTTGAGTAGTAGTATTAGTATCATTATTCTGTATTATTAGTATTGCTGTTGGTATTGTTATTCTCTTTTTTTTTTTTTTTTTGAGACGGAGTCTTGCTCTGTCGCCTAGGCTGGAGTGCACTCGTGTGATCTCAGCTTGCTGCAACCTCTGCCTCCCGGGTTCACGTGATCTCCTGCCTTAGCCATCTGAGTAGCTAGGATTGCAGGCACACACTACCACACCGAGCTAATTTTGGTATTTTTTTTTTTTTTTGGCTCCTCTTCTACCTCCCTCTCTAATTTTGGTATTTTTAGTAGAGATGGGTTTTGCCATGTTGGCCAGGCTGGTCTTGAACTCCTGACCTCAAGTGATCTATCCACTTTAGCCTCTCAAAGTGTTGGGATTACAGGTGTGAGCCACCGTGCCTGGGCAGGTATTGTTATTCTTTTATTGGTATTGTTATTTAGGGCCATGCTAAATGTGTATTTTAGGATAAAGCAAATAATAAATTACATTGGGGTTGTTGAGAACCAAGCTTTATGGTGTGACAGGAGATACATACATAAGATGAATATGGTTAAGTGAAACCTCCATAGTATTAATTTTAATTGGAAACATCAGTATGATGGATTTTATCTTGAAAGAATACATATTTCTGACCCTGCACAGTGGCTCATCCCTGTAATCCCAGCACTTTGGGAAGCTGAGGTGGGTGGATCACTTGAGGTCAGGAGTTCAAGACCAGCCTGGCCAACATTGCGAAAACCCATCTCTACTAAAAATGCAGAGATTAGCTGGGTGTTGTGGCAGGTGCCTGTAGTCCCAGCTAGTTAGGAGGCTGAGGCAGGTGAATCGTTTGAACCTGGGAGGTGGAGGTTGCAGTCAGCTGAGATGATGCCACTGCATTCCAGCCTGGGCGACAGAGCAAGACTGCATCTCAAAAAAAAGAAAAAAAAAAAAAAAGACTGGGTGTGGTGGCTCACACCTGCAATCCCAGCACTTTGAGAGGCCAAGGCAGGTGGATTACCTGAGGTCAGGAGTTTGAGACCAGCCTGACCAACATGGTGAAACCCTGTCTCTACTAAAAATACAAAATTAGTTGGACAAGGTGGTGCGTGCCTGTAATCCCAGCTACTCAGGGAGCTGATGCAGGAGAATCACTTGAACCCGGGAGGTGGAGGTTGCAGTGAGCCAAGATCAAGCCACTGCACTCCAGCCTGGACAACAAGAGTGAAACTTTATCTCAAAAAAAAAAAAAAAAAGAAGAAGAAGAAGAAGAAGAATTTACTAATAGGCTGTAGCTGGTAAAAGTAAGTGAAAGAGGAACTATCTGGAAAGAATGAACACATATTTACAACACAGAAACAGTAGTGGGGGAGGGGAGAGCAGGTCCTCAGTGGGACCAGGAAGCCAGCTCACTTTCATTTTTTGAAGCTCCTTATATACAGAAGAATAAAATATTTGTTCACTTCACATTTGACAAATACTTACAGCACCCCAAGATTAAAATGCAATGTATATGTGTGTTACCAGGCGATTGGATTTTATAAAAGCCAGTTAATAAAACTGCAAGTGGAAACCACCATACACACCTATCAGAATCACTAAAAACAAAAACGACACATAGCTGACCATCCCAAGTGCCTGTGAGCATGGGAAACTGGGACTCTCATACATTGTTAGTGGGAACGAAAATAAGCAGTCACTCTGGAAAAAGTTGGGCCGTATCTTATACATTTAAACACATATTGATGATACAATCCAGAAATCTCACTCCTAGATATGTATATAAGAGAAATGAATTATTTTTAATCACCAAAAACCTAGAAAAATCCAAATTCCTTCAACTGATGAATGGATGGATAAATTGAAGAAGAGCCGTTTTTGGAACACTTGTCACCAATAAAAAGAATGGACTGAGCCAGGCACGGTGGCTCATGCCTGTAATTCCAGCACTTTGGGAGGCTGAGGCAGGAGGATCATTTGAGGCAGGAGTTTGAGACCAGCCTGGGCAACATAGTGAAACCCTATCTCTACAAAAAATAAAAATGAACTGAAAGAAATCTTTATATATATGGCTAAAGGAGTTTCAACAAGCATGCCAAGACTACACAATGGAGAAAGAAGAGTCCCTTCAACAAATGGTGCTGGGAAAACTGGAAATCCACATGCAGAAAAATGAAGCCGGATCCTTACTTTATACCAGATACAAAAATGAATCCAAAATGGATTACAAACCTAAATGTAAGACCTCAGACTATTAAACTCCTAGAAGAAAACTTAAGTGAAAATCTTCAGGACATTAGATTTGGCAATGATTTCTTGGCTAAGAAACCAAAAACACAGATGACAAAAGAAAAAATAGACAAATGGAACCATATCAGAGTAAAAACTTGTACACATCAAAGGAAAAAATCAACAGAGTGAAAGGCAACCCAATGGAATAGGAGAAAATATCCATAAATCATATATCTGATAAAAGGATAATTTCCAGAATATATAGGGAACTCCTACAACTGAACAATCAATGACAATAAACAACCCAATTTAAAAATGGGCAACTGGGCTGGGCACAGTGGCTCACGACTGTAATCCCAGCACTTTGGGAGGTCGAGGTGGGCTGATCACTTGAGATCAGGAGTTCAAGACCAACCTGACCAACATGGTGAAACCCCATCTCTACTAAAAATACCAAAAAAAAAAAAAAATTAGCTGGGCATGGTGGTGCATGCCTATAATTCCAGCTACTTGGGAGGCTGAGGCAGGAGAATCACTTGAATCTGGGAAGCAGAAGTTGCAGTGAGCCGAGATTGCGCCATTGCACTCCAGTCTGGGCAACAAGAGTGAAATTCTATTTCAAAAAAAAAAAAAAATCTCATAAAATTGAGCTAGGACTGTAGGCACACGCCTGCAGTCCTAGCTATTCTAGAGGCTGAGGTGGTAGGATCCCTTAAGTCCAGGAGTTCAAGGCTGCAGTGAGCTATGATCACACCACTTTATTCCAGCCTGAGCAACAAAGTGAGACTCTTTTAACCCAAAAGTTAAAAAATAAAAAGGAAAGAAAAAAATATTCATAGACTTGCACATCAAAGAAACCTGTACACTGATGTGTAATAAAAACCTTACATTAAAACTATTACACAAAAAAGTATACTGCATACAAATTATCCCTCTATAAACCTAAGAAAAAAGAAATGTGGAGCAAGTATGGCAAAATGTCAGTTTCTGAATAATCGTGGAGGAGTACACAGTGGCCACCTTTTCTGTGCCTTTCACCCTGTTTGGAAAATTTCAATCTGAAAAGAATAAAAACAAAAATAATTTTTTAGAAAGCCAAGATTATTCGAATTACAGTCTGGTTCAATAATAGGATGCAAAGTTAAAACTATACAGTAAACTGGGCGTGGTGACTCACGCCTATAATCCCAGCACTTTGGGAAGCTGAGGCAGGTGGATCACTTGAGATCAGGAGTTTGAGATGAGCCTGGCCAACATGGTGAAACCCTCTCTCTACTAAAAATACAAAAATTAGCCAGGTGAGGTGGCGGGCACCTGTAATCCCAGCTACTCGGGAGGCTGAGGCAGGAGAATCCCTTGAACCCAGAAGGTGGAGGTTGCAGTGAGCTGAGACTGGGTCACTGCACTCCAGCCTGGACAAATGAGTGAGACTTCATCTCAAAAAAAAAAAAAAAAAAAGAAAAGAAAAGAGAAAAACCTCCCTTAAAAAAAAAACAAAAACAAAAACAAAAAACAACGGTATGGTAAACAAGGAATTTTTATTTCAATCCTGTCAGTGAATGTCTGTGACTGTATCTATTACTTCGTTTTAGAAAAGGTCAAATGCAAATGTGAGACCTTTCAAGAATGTGAAGTCTGCTCAAATACCACTTTTGTCCCTTGACGTTTCAGAAAACACTTAAAGAACAAGAATAGTACTTGGTAGTTGATGAGGTACGTGGGGAGGAGGAGAATGAGAGCAGCTGAGGATTATTTTCTTCTGGGCGTTGATCTGGAAATCAATTACCTGACTGGTTACTTCAGTCCAAATGGTACAGCCAATGCTCCATCTTCACACATTCTTTCTTTTTTTTTTTTTTTTTTTTTTGAGACAGAGTCTCACTCTGTCACCAGGCGCTAGGCTGGAGTGCAGTGGCGCAACCTCGGCTCACTGCAACCTCCGCCGCCTGGGTTCAAGCAATTCTCCTGCCTCAGCCTCCCAAGTAGCTGGGACTACAGGCGCGCGTCACCACGCCCAGCTAATTTTTTTTTGTATTTTTAGTAGAGACGGGGTTTCACCATGTTGACCAGGATGGTCTTGATCTCTTGACCTCGTGATCCGCCTGCCTCGGCCTCCCAAAGTGCTGGGATTACAGGCGTGAGCCACCGCGCCCGACCCCATTTTCACACATTCTTGACCCCTTTGTAGCTCTAAAGTAACCCCTTTAGGAAGCTTGATGACTCTGCCTCCTCATTTGTGAAATGTTTGGGTGAGATGAATAAAAATAGGCATACTAATCGCTAGAAAAAAATTGATACTTTTTTTTCCTCTCACTATGTTGCCCAGGCCAGAGTGCAGTGGCGTGATCATGGCTCACTGCAGCCTTGACCTCCTGGCCTCAAGTGATCCTCCCACCTTAGCCTCCAGAGTAACTGAGACTACAGGCATGTGCCACCATGCCCAGCTACTTTATCTTTTTTTTTTGAAAGGTCTCACATATTTATTACTGAACCCAGCCAACCAAAGCCGCCTTCTTCTTCTTTTTTTTTTTTTTTTAACACGAATAATGGAAGCACTGTGGGTTGTAACAACTAATGCCTTCATAACAGATCCAGAGAGGAAACTCTGTTCAAACTTCTCCAGATAGCGGTGACATTTTTCAGCTTGATTTGGTAACATAACTGTGACCTTCAGACAGCATAAATATGTGTGCCATCTCATGTGTAATTTCTTATAGACCCAGCCTGGTTCTTCTCCAATGTCTCCTTTTGGAGTTGTACCTGATTTTATTACCAGCTTTCATCTGAATCCACTGGGGAATGGGACGATTTTGCTTTTGTTTCTTGGCCAGGAATCACTTAATCCTGAAAGTCTTGTGAGAAGACATGGTGAGAAGAAAGGAAGAGAGAGCTTTTATTTTTATTTATTTTTTTGAGGTGAAGTCTCACTCTTGTTGCCCAGGTGGGAGTGCAATGGCGTGATCTGGGCTCACAGCAATCTCCACCTCCTGGATTCAAGTGATTCTCCTGCCTCAGCCTCCTGAGTAGCTGGGATTACAGGCATGTACCACCACGCCCAGCTAATTTTGTATTTTCAGTAGAGACGGGGTTTCTCCATGTTAGTCAGGCTGGTCTCAAACTCCCGACCTTAGGTGATCCGCCTGCCTCGACCTCCTGCCCTCAGGTGATCTACCTGCCTCGACTTCTCAAAGTGCTGGGATTACAGGCATGAGCCACCGTACCCCGCCTTATCATTTATTTTTTCTAGAAACGAGGTCTCACTATGTTCCCATGCTGGTCTCCAACTCCTGACTTCAAGCCATCCTCCCACCTCAACCCCCCAAAGTGCTCGGATTACAGGCGTGAGCCACCACACCTGGCGAGATATCGAATTTTAAACAGGTTAGAAGCCATGACTTCAGCATAACAACAACAAGAATAATAACCAAGTCACCTCAAACCACACCAAAGAGCAAGACAGAGTGGCTGACACTACCTTGTGAAGTCAGCCTTAGTTTTCTTCCCTACTTACATCCTCCTCCTATCTTTGATTTTTTTTTTTTTCAGGCTCCTAATATGTGGCAGCTTCTCAGAATAGAATTCTAAAAAGCTGAATTGTCTCGATCTTCCCAACGTCAGCACACACTATAAGGAACTGTGAATGCCAATAATCCTGGAGAAACAGATGGATATTTAAAATCACACACATTTATGCACAAACCAAATGTTGAGGTTTTGGGCATAATACGGAACTCAATCTTAGCCATTTTTGTGTCCTTCCATCCTAATGAGGGAACCTGCTAAGGCCAGGGGCAAACAGAAGGGAGAAAGGGTGCTCTGGGTTGAAAGATGAAAACAGGCTAGCAGAAATTAGTCACCTGTGAAATGAAAAGTTCTAATGTTCCTAAGGTTTGCAAAATGTATCTGGGTAGGTGCAATCCTTATTCAGAATCAAATGTCATAAAATTACTTTGGAGTCATCTACCAAGTGTTTGAGATTGGACAAAAGAGGTAAACCATAGCATAGCAGGTCTTGGTTGGAATAATGGGATATCAGACTTGAAGAGGACCTCAGAGTTCCCGTAACCATAAAGACAAAAATTATAAAACTGGACAGGAGTGGTGGTTCACGTCTGTAATCCCAGCACTTTGAGAGGCCGAAGTGGTGGACCACTTGAGGTCAGGAGTTCAAGAACAGCCTGGCCAATATGATGAAACCCCATCTCTACTAAAAATACAAAAATTAGCCAGGCCTGGTGGTGCACGCCTGTAATCCCAGCTACTTGGGAGGCTGAGGTAGCAGAATTGCTTGAACTAGGCAGGCTGAGGTTGCAGTGGGCTGAGATTGTGCCACTGTACTCCAGCCTCCTGGGTGACAGAGCGAGACTCTGTCTCAAAAAAAAAAAAAAAAAAAAAAAATTATAAAGCTGAAGGATGATTTATCAAAATTTAATCCAGCAGCCTGAAATTTCAAAACAGAAAATAGTACAAAATGATTCACAGGATTAAGGAATAAGAAAGAGAGTAGAGGCCTGGAAGTAAAGAGAAGGCTTAAAAGGGAAAACAAACATTCCTGGCCTTTAGAAGTTATGAGATGGAGGTCTGGAAAATAATACTTTTGGTTGTTTTTCTTTCTTTCTTTCTTTCTTTCTTTTTTTTTTTTTTTTTGAGACAGAGTCTTGTTCTGTTGCCAGGCTGGAGTGCAGTGGCGAGATCTCGGCTCACTTCAACCTCCGCCTCCAGGGTTCAAGTGATTCTCCTGCCTCAGCCTCCCGAGTAGTTGGGACTATGGGCGCGGAACACCAGGCCGGCCTAATTTTTGTATTTTTAGTAGAGATGGGGTTTCACCATGTTGGCCAGGATGGTCTTGATCTCTTGACTTCGTGATTTGCCCGCGTCGGCCTCTCAAAGAGCTGGGATTGCAGGCATGAGCTACTGTGCCCAGCCTATTTTTGGTTGTTTTTTTTTTTTTTTAAAAGGGGAAGCATTTCATCAGTTATTAAAAGCAGTCTAGAGTTTCAGTCAGATGCTAAAGCAATCCTTTGCAGAAAAAAGGGAAATATCTGTCTTACACATTCGAGTGATTCAATTATATTTTTATATACTGTCTCTGGAATGCCACAGGAAGGTGCTAAAGATATCACTTTGATTATTCAATTTTGCTAAATACATTTAATAAACTAGATATATACTATTTGGCATTCTCTCTATATATAGATATATACTGTTTGGAATTCTTCTGAATTGATAAATACATTTCTTGAATAAATACTGTGCTATGTTTAAGGTTTTTTAATTTTCGAGTGCAATGGTACGATCATGGCTTAGTGCAGCCTCAACCGCTCCAGGCTCAGGTGATCCTTCCACCTCAGTCTCCTGAGTAGCTGGGACTACAGGCACCTGGCTAATGTTTGTATTTTTTGTAGAGATGTGGTTTCACCATGTTGCTCAGGCTGGTCTCAACTCCTGGACTCAAGCGATTCTCCCAAAGTACTAGGAGTACAAGTGTGAGTGCACCTGGCCATGTTTAAGTATTTTGGCATCTACTTCCGAATTGTAAGGAGATTAAGTGTCAAAGGTGCAGCCAACGTCTCTGGGCTTGGGTACCTCCTAAATAAGCCCATTCAGAATGGAGAGGCTTTCCTAAATCTTAGAGTCTCCAGGTCATTTTGCAGTGTTACAGTGGATTTGCTTTGTTTTCTTCTTTAAGACATCTAAATTATTTTACTTAATTTTTGTAAAATACTTTTGTCTTTAAAAAAGTTCATGGCTGGGTGTGGTGGCTCATGTCTGTAATCCCAGCACTTTGGGAGGCTGAGGTGGGTGGATTACCTGAGGTCAGGAGTTTGAGACCAGCCTGGCCAACAGGGTGAAACCTTGTCTCTACTAAGAATAAAAAATTAGCCAGGCGTGGTAGTGCACACCTGTAATCCCAGATGCTTGGGAGGCTGGGGCAGGAGAACTGCTTGAACCTGGGAGGCAGAGGTTGCAGTGAGCTGAGATCATGTTACTGCACTCCAGCCTGGGCAACAGAGTGAGAGTCTGTCTCAAAAAAAAAAAAAAAAAAGTTGTTAGACCTGGTGCATGGCTCATGCCTGCAATCCCAGCTCTTTGGGAGGCCACGGCAGGAGGGTCTCTTGAGGCCAGGAGTTTCTGACTAGCCTGATCAAAATAGTAAGACCTCCTCTCCACAAAAATAAAAAAATACAGTGTTCATTTGTCCCCTTTATCACAATACAGCAAACAGAAGTTATCTAATGACCTCGTGAGATGCAGCTAACACAAAAAAGGTGAAGCCAGTGTTGACAGAGTCAGGGATAGAGAGAATTCAGGGACAGTGATCTGACAGATCCCTATGCTCCTTCAAAACACCCACGTTAGTGGCGGGACAGCGCTTCCCAAATTTCCATCCAGCTCATCTACTTGTGTTGGGACGTTTGTTAAAAATATTTATTCCTCAGCTGGGCACCGTGGCTCACGCCTGTAATCCCAGCACTTCGGGAGGCTGAGGCAGGCGGATCACCTGAGGTTGGGAATTCGAGACCAGCCTGACCAACACTGAAAAAACCCTGTCTCTACTAAAAATACAAAATTAGCTGGGCATGGGGGCACATGCCTGTAATCTCAGCTACTTGGGAGGCTGAGGCAGGAGAATCGCTTGAATACGGGAGGCAGAGGTTGTGGTGAGCTGAGATTGCACCATTGCACTCCAGCCTGGGCAACAAGGGTGAAAATATATATACATTTATTCCTGGTTGAAAGTGGTGGCTCATGCCTATACTCCTAACTACTCAGGACTCAGGAGGCTGAAGCAGGCGAATCACTTGAGCCCAGGAGTTTGAGACCAGCCCTGGGCGATGGAGGGAGACCTCATCTCTTTTTTTAAATTCATTTTTATTTTTTTATTTTTAAAGACGGGGTTTCACCATGTTGGTCAGGCTGGTCTTGAACCCCTGACCTCAGGTGATCCGCCCGCCTTGGCCTCCAAAGTCCTTGGATTACAGGCGTGAGCCACCGCGCCCAGCCGGGAGACCTCATCTCTATAAAAAACAAAAATTAGCTGGGTATGGTGGCACATGCTACTCAGGAGGCTGAGGTGGGAGGATTGTTTGAGCCCCAGAGGTCGAGGCTGGAGTGAGCCGAGATTGCACCACTGCACTCCAGCCTGGGCGACAGAGAGAGATCCTGTCTCAAAAAAACCCCCCAAACTGGGGTCCTGGGTCCTGCCTTAGACTTACTGATTCCGAATCTCATGAGGTGGTACCTGGAAATCCTCCCTTTTTTTTAGTTGAGACAGTCTCAGTCTGTTGCCCAGGCTGGAGTGCAGTGGCACGCTCTTGGCTCACTGTAGCCTCCACATCCCGGGTTCAAGCAATTCTCCTGCCTCCGTCTACCCAGTTGCTGGGTCTACAGAAAATCTGCATTTTTTTTTGAGATGGGAGTCTCGCTCTTTAGTAGAGCCGGGTTTCTCCATATTGGTCAGGCTGGTCTGGAACTCCCAGGCGCAGGAGTGCTTGGGAGCACTGGAGTGCAGTGGCACGATCTTGGCACACTGCAACCTCGGTCTCCCGGGTTCAAGCGATTCTCCTGTCTCAGCCTCCTGAGTAGCTGAGATTACAGACATGCACCACCATGCCCAGCTAATTTTTTTGTATTTTTAGTAGAGACTGTGTTTCATCATGTTGGCCAGGATGATCTCGATCTCTTGACCTCGTGATCTGCACCAAAGTGCTGGGATTACAGGCGTGAGCCATCGCGCCCGGCCAAAATCTGCATTTTTTAAGCAAGCGCCATAGACCCATTGGAAACTACAGCTAGGATTTACACGCCCCTCGTTTCCGCCAGCCTCACATCCGCCAGCCTCACGCTCGCCCCGGGTGCCTGCCCTGGCTGTCTCACCCAGGCTCCGCCCTCTGGCCTCATCCGGGCTCCGCCCCCTGCCTCGCCCAGGCTCCTCCCCCTCTCGTCTCTGGCTGCTTCTCGCGGCTTTTCGAGCTCCTTCCCGTGATGCCCCGCGCCTGGCTGTCGCGGTTGCCCGGCAACGCGGGGTCCCTGGAGCCGGCCTCGCTGGAACCCGCTGGGCCCCGCTGGGCGATGAGGCCGCGAGGTGTACCGCCGCTTCTGGTGGTGCTCCTGGGCTGCTTGGCTTCCGTGAGCGCCCAGACCGAGGCCACCCCGGCGATGGCGACAGAGGGCCTCAACTCCACCGAGGCAGCCCTGGCCACTTTCGGACCTTCCTCATCGACCAGGCCCCTCGGGACCCCCAGGGTTCAAGGACCCACTTCGGGTCCCAGGCCTACCCCGGTCACGGACGGTGGGTACCATGTGCCAGCTCCTGGGGTCCACAGTAATCCAACCTGAAGAGGGGAGCCCGGGTGAGGACGTAATAATAATATAATAATAATGATAGTTAACGCTTATTGAGCACTTACTGTGTGCAGACGCTGCTGAGAGTTCCATAAACGTCAGTTCTCTAAACAGTAACCCTGAGAGGTAGAGCTTACTGTCACTGTCATGTAAATGAGAAAACCGGGTCTCAGAGAGTGTAAGTGGGACGGTATCAAATCTTTGAAAATGCTTGAGGTGGTCCCCGACAAGAGTAATGCAAAGAGTAATAAGGAATGAATACGTGCAGCCCAAGACGAAATTAAATCGTTTCTAGACAACAGTGGAAATTAATGCCTAGGCTGCATTGAACTTTCATTTATTTAAAGAGATACCAGAGGTCTAGCATACTAAATGTGGCTAAGTTAAGACTGTCTGTTGACCTGAATTCTGAAAACCCAGGATTCCTCTTGTGTTGAATTGGAGGTGGGAAGGTATGGAGGAAGGGGTTATGCTCACCTCTTAGGATTCTTATTTAGGAATAATTAACATTTTTTCAGAAAATGTCTAATCCTAGAATTACACGTTTAGTGAAAATATTTTATAATCTGATTTGACGTTTGGCTGGAACGGCTGCTCATGCCTGTAATCGCAGCACTTTGGAAGGCCAAGGCAGGTGGATTGCTTGAGGTCAGGAGTTGGAGATCAGTCTGGTCAACATGGCAAAACCCTGTCTCTACTAAAAATGGAAAAATTAGCCAGGCATGTGGTGCATGCCTGTAATTCCAGCTACTCAGGAGGCCGAGGCAGGAGGATTGCTTGAACCCAGGAGGTGACGGTTGCAGTCACTACCACTGCATTCCAGACAGGGTGACAGAACAAGACTCTGTCAAAAAAAAAAAAAAAAAAAAGACATGGATAACTTCAGAGAATCACTGTGACCCCCTAAGACTGAGCACAAAACTTTGTGAATATGCCTTTTCCTGAGATAAGAGTTCATAGCCGATTCTCTAAGTGGTTCATGATCTCAAAATTTTTTTTTTAAATTTTCTGTTAGTGTGAATTGAGAGTAACACCAGTGTATACAATACTTTTAATCTTTTTAAAAATCTTTTTTTTTTTTTGAGACAAGGTCTCCCTTTGTTACCCAGGCTGGAGTGCAGTGGCATGATCATATTTCCTTAGCCTCAATCTACTGGGCTCAAGGGATCCTTCTGCCTCGTCCACCAGAGTAGCTGGAACCACAGGTGAACACCCTCAGCTTGCTAATTTTTTAAATTTTAGTAGAGATGAGGGCTCGCTATGTTGTTCAAGCTGATCTCAGCCTCCTGGGCTTAACTGATCCTCCCACCTTGGCTTGCCTAAGTGTGGGATTACAGGTGTGAGCCACTGTGCCTGGTCCATTCCTTCTTAAGATCTTTTCCGCCAGTCGCGGTGGCTCACACCTGTAATCCCAACACTTTGGGAGGTCGAGGTGGGCAATCACGAGGTTGATAGTGACCATCCTGGTCATACAAAAATTAGCTGGGCATGGTGGCGCGCACCTGTAGTCCTAGCTACTCAGGAGGCTGAGGCAGGAGAATCTCTTGAACCTGGGAGGCGGAGTTTGCAGTGAGCCGAGATCACGCCACTGCACTCCAGCCTGGAGACAGAGCAAGACTTTGTCTCAAAAAAAAAAAAAATCTTTTCTCAAATTGATTTAGACTCAGTATTAGTTCAAAAGTCATCATTGGCTGACATCCTGAACTCTAGGACTTAACTTCAGTTACTGAACCTTTATTTCTCCAAAAGTGTTCTCCTCTCTCTCTCTTTTTTTTTTTGAGGCGGAGTCTCGTTCTGTCACCCAGGCCGGAGTGCAGTGGTGTGATCTTGGCTCACTGCAACCTCCACCTCCCTGGTTCAGGCAATTCCCCTGCCTCAGCCTCCCTCGTAGCTGGGATTACAGGTGCATGCCACCATGTCTGGCTAATTTTTTTGTATTTTTAGTAGAGATGGGGTTTCACCATGTTGGCCAGACTGGTCTCAATCTCCTGACCTCATGATCTGCCCGCCTCAGCCTCCCAAAGTGCTGGGATTACAGGCATGAGCCACCTCACTTAGCCGTGTTATATATTTAAATTGTTGATTTGATGAATTAGTTGGGAAGTTAAATTAGTGATAAACTGGGACAGAATAAAGCCAAGTATTCAACGCCTGAAATTCTCTAAGCTTTTTGGACTGGCTTGTCTTTTATTCATGTAAGTACTCCATCTGTTAATGCATTTTCTCTCCAAAATAAAGCTGTGCTTGAAACATCATTATTATAGTATGTATTCAAGGCTGTTTTTCCTGTATAGGGGATGAATTTGTACTTGTCCTTACACTTTTTATATTTTTGGATACAAGGTCTTTGTTACTCAAGCTGGAGTGTAGTGACATGATTACAGCTCACTGCAGCCTCGACCTCCTAGGCTCTAGTGATCTTCCCACCTCAGACTGCCAGGTAGCTGAAACTACACGTGCACACCACCATGCCCGGCTAATTTTTTGTAGAAATGGGGTTTCACCATGTTGCCCAGGCTGGTCTCAAACTCCTGGTCTCAGTGATTGCCTGCCTCGGCCTCCCAGAGTGCTGGGATTACAGGCATGAGCCACTTCATTCTACCTGTCTTCACTTTCTAAAAAGACTCCTCTTTAGACCTGTGACGGTAATAATAACTTATTCGTTAACTGTTTACTGTGTGTCAGGCACTGTGCTAAGCATTTCTCCTGTGATGTATCTCATTTAATCTTACAACAACCCCATGATCAGGGTACTGGTATCTCCATTTTTCAGGTGGGTAAATTATTTGCCTAATTTTAGGACACACAGCTTGTAAATATTGGAGCAGGAGGCTGACTGAGTGGAGAGCTGGGTGGAAAATTGCAGATGGCTTGCAGGCAGTGTTGATGGAGAAGAGCGATAATCCTTCATCTTGAATCTGGGCTCTTTCATTAGTACCTTGCTCTACAAGGCACCTGTGCAGATGCGCTAGGAGGCAAGAGCAACTGAGTGCTGCTTAGACCTGACAAGGGCTCAATAGCTTCTTGTTGGATGATTAAGTGCACTCACATCCTGGGTAGAGACCTCATTTTTCCCAAGTGGAGTTATTAAACACTATTGCTTTGTCCTTCCTCATCTTACAGCTACCTACAAGGGCTTCAAGTTTTGAAAACAAAGCAAGATAGTAATTTTCAACATAGAGGGAACTTAAAGCACATTTTATTATTTTTTTTGAGACCAAGTCCTGCTCTGTCACCCAGGCTGGAGTGTAGTGGTGGGATCTCAGCTCACTGCAAACAAACTCCACCTCCCTGGTTCAAGCAATTCTCCTGCATCAGCCTCCAGAGAAGCTGGGACTACAGGCGTGCACCACCACGCCCAGATAAATTTTTGTATTTTTAGTAGAGACGGGGTTGCACTGTGTTAGCCAGGATTGTCTCCATCTCTTGACCTCAATCTGCCCGCCTCAGCCTCCCAAAGTGCTGGGATTACAGGCATGAACCAAGGTGCCTGGCCCCACTTTTTTTTATATTAGCGTGCATAAGTTGTATAATTTTTACTAAGCATAGAGGAAAGTTCTTTACTAGAAGAAGGACTGTAAACTTAAGGGGGAAAACTTTTGTGTCTTAGACTAAGAAATCATTGTGTATTAACAAAGCCTTCCCCTTCACCTCAAACACTTTTTTCCAGAGTGTATTATACCTTTTATGGGGTAGTTTTTGTTTTTTTTTTTTGGTTTGTTTTTTTTTGTTTTTAAGAGTGAGGCAGAGTCTCACTCTGTTGCCCAGGTTGGAGTGCAGTGGCAGAATCTCAGCTCTTGGAGATTGAGATTTGGCCAAGAGAATCTGGCAGCCTCCACCTCCTGGGTTCAATCAATTTTCCTTCCTCAGCTATTTTTTTTTTTGTATTTTTAGTAGAAACAGGGTTTCACCCTGTTGGCCAGGCTGGTCTCGAACTCCTGACCTCAGGTGATCCATGCTTCGCAGCCTTCCAAAGTGCTAGGATTACAGGTATGAGCTATGGGGTACATTTTTCTAAAGCTCCTTTTTATTGTGAAATAATTCATACATACAAGTAAGAATGTTGGGTGGACACTAGCAGCATTTGCTTCAGATTCCTTTTTCATTATTTTTTGGCTTGAGATTTTTTTTTGGTATGGTGTCTCGCTCTGTCTTCCAGGCTAGAGTGCAGTAGTGGGATCTTGGTTTACTGCAACTTCTGCCTTGTGGGTTCAAGCAATTTCTCCTGCCTTAGCCTCCCTGAGTAGCTTGGATTACAGGCACCCACCACCATGCCTAGCAAATTTTTGTATTTTTAATAGAGACAGGGTTTCACCATGTTGACCAGGGTGGTCTCAAACT
Source organism: Alouatta palliata (assembly GCA_004027835.1). Taxonomy (NCBI): domain Eukaryota; kingdom Metazoa; phylum Chordata; class Mammalia; order Primates; family Atelidae; genus Alouatta; species Alouatta palliata. Next base: position 57,501 of record PVKV010009121.1, read on the forward strand.
CCTGACCTCAAGTGATCCACTTGCCTCCCAAAGTGCTGGGATTACAGGCGTGAATCACAGTGCCTGGCCTTGAAATCTTCTTTTGAAAAAGAAAACATTACAGGTAAAATTGAAGGTTGATGTTATTTCTTCCCTTTCAGCAATAATCAAACCATAAATTTATTCTCTGCTATTTCTTTAAAAGGATTTTCTTTTCCTTATTTGACATAATAAAATAATTAAAAATCCATATAATCATCTTTGTTAGAAAGCAGCAAAGAAAAATCATCCTTATTAATAATTAAAAGTTGGCCAAGATCGGTGGCTCATGCCTGTAATCCTAGCACTTTGGGAGGATGAGGCTGGCAGATCACTTGAGGTCAGGAGTTCAAGACCAGCCTGGCCAACATGGTGAACCCTGTCTCTACTAAAAATGCAAAAAAATTAGCTGGGCGTGGTGGTGCATGCCTGTAATCCCAGCTACTCAGGAGGCTGAGGTAGGAGACTCACCTGAATCTAGGAGCGGAGGTTGCAGTGAGCCGAGATCAGGCCATTGCACTCCAGCCTGGGTGACAAGAGCCGAAACTGTCTCAAAAAAAAAAAAAAAAAAAAAAAAATAGGCCGGGTGTGGTGGCTCACGCCTATAATCTTGAGGTGGATGAATCTTGAAGTCAGGAGTTTGAGACCATCGTGGCTAACAAAGTGAAACCTTGTCTCTCTATTAAAATACAAAAAATTAGCTGGGCATGGTGGCACACGCCTGTAGTCCCAGCTACCTGGGAGGCTGAGGCAGAAAAATCACTTGAACCTGGGAGGAGGAGGTTGCAGTGAGCTGAGATTGTACCACTGCACTCTAGCCTGGGTGACAGAGCTTCTAAAAATATATATATATAAATTAAATACTTAAAAGTTGCAAAGTGGGGAGATTCCTACCCTGCCTTTATTGTCTAAATCACCAAAGACATTCTAAGCACCTGAGCCAGTTTGATTCTTGGCCAAGGGTCTGTGAATATCAGTTCAACTTCAAAGCAGCAGGTTATAGATGAAGAGAGGGGCAAGGTTGAAAAACCTCTTTCCGGAAGGTTTAAGTGAGCTCTTCCTCTGAATCATAATCTCCAGAGGAGGGGCTTAAGGACTTTGCAGTTTTAAACTGGTGGTTCTTATGGTCAGGCAAATGGTTTAGGCATGCTGGTTCTTAAACTTGTAACTATCAGCATCACCTGGAAAGTTTCTGAAAATTACAAATGCCTGGGTTTCATATTTAGCTTACCAAATCAGCATCTCTGTAGGTAAAACACTAACAGAACTTTCCAAGCGAGTCAGATCGTTAGCCACTTTGGGGAAGCCTCTGATTGTGGGGGGCTCAGACTGACTCATTTCTACTTCACAAATTTCCCCCAAAGTGCAACAGGAAAAATAAAATGGAGCTTTTGTATGAAATTGACTTATGGTACACTGTGGTGGCAGGGGGCAGTCACTGCCTGCTGATACTCTGGATCCTACTCCTCTTTTTTCTGCAGTTGCTGCTCTGTGTGTCTGTGACTTGTCCCCAGCACAGTGTGATGTCAACTGCTGCTGTGATCCCGACTGCAGCTCTGTGGATTTCAGTGTGTTTTCTGCTTGTTCAGTTCCAGTTGTCACGTAAGTTTACGTGTAACACATACAATTTTGATGAAATTTGACCAGGATAATACAATCTGGGGAAAGGGAAGACTTTCCCAGGCTGAAAAACTGAAACCTGATTTCCTGTATTTTGCATCATTCCAAAGCCGTGCTGTCTAAACAAATATGTAAAAAAGTAGCTGTCCCTTATCTGCATTCAGCCAGGTGACGGTGCAGGCAAAAGAGAAGAGAGAATGTACATTAAAAAATGTAGCCTGTAATCCCAGCACTTTGGGAGGCCGAGGCGGGTGGATCACGAGGTCAAGAGATCGAGACCATCCTGGTCAACATGGTGAAACGCCGTCTGTACTAAAAATACAAAAAAATTAGCTGGGCATGGTGGCACGTGCCTGTAGTCCCAGCTACTCGGGAGGCTGAGGCAGGAGAATTGCTTGAACCCAGGAGGCGGAGGTTGCGGTGAGCCGAGATCGCGCCATTGCACT
>PVKV010009121.1:59684-83363 GCA_004027835.1 Alouatta palliata
AAAAAAAAAAAAAAAAAAAAAAAAAAATGTAATGAAGGCTGGATGAAGGCTGGGCATGGTGGCTCACACCTGTAATCCCAGCATTTTGGGAGGCCTAGGTGGGCGGATCACGAGGTCAGGAGTTTGAGGCCAGCCTGACCAACATGGTGAAACCCTGTCTCTACTAAAAATACAAAAATTAGTTGGGCCTGGTGACTCGTGCCTGTAATCCCAGCTATTCAGGAGGCTGAGGCAAGGGAATCGCTTAAACCTAGGAGGTGGAAGTTGCAGAGAGCAGAGATCGAGGTCGCACCACTGCATTCCAGCCATTCCAACCTGGGCGACACAGTGAGACTCTTGTCTCAAAAAAAAAAAAAAGTAGTGAAACCTCTGTGTTTGTGTTTGGAGATTGAATTACATTTCAGTTTGAATTGTAAACAGGCAGTGGTCACATTTTTTGTGTCAATGAATTAGTATAGCCTAGGGTGAAAAGTCCAGTTTAATTTTACAGCTTTTATTGTGGACATAGTATTTGCAACAAAAAATTAGACAGAAAGCTTTGTTTTTACTTTTCTGATATGTAAATCTACCAGGAATTCTCAGTTTGCATTGTATAGAACAATGGAAAATGACATTCCCCACTGATTATAAGGTAAAGAAATAATCTGTTTTGAATGATCTCTTCTCATGATTGAGATTTCAAGACTTTTTTTTTTTTTTGAGACGGAGTTTCACTCTTGTTGCCCAGACTGGAGTGCAATGAGATGATCTTGGCTCACTGCAGCCTTCTCTTCCTGGGTTCAAGCGATTCTCCTGCCTCAGCCTCCTCAGTAGCTGGGACTACAGGCATGCACCACCATGCCTGGCTAAGTTTTTTGTATTTTTAGTAGAGACAGGGTTTCTTCATGTTGGTCAGACTGGTCTCAAATTCCCGACCTCAGGTGATCTGCCCACCTCCACCTCCCAGAATGCTGGGATTACATACAGGTGTGAGCCACTGCACCCAGCAAACTTTTTTTTTTTTTTTTTTTCTGAGACAGAGTGTTTCTCTGTTGCCCAGGCTAGAATGCAGTGGTGCCATTGTGGTTCACTGCTACCTCTGCCTCCCGGGTTCAAGCAATTCTGTCTCAACCTCCTGAGTAGTTAGGACTATAGGCACATACCACCATGCCTGGCTAATTTTCATATTTTTAGTAGAGTCAGGTTTTAGCATATTGGTCAGGCTGATCTCAAACTCCTGACCTTAGGTGATCTGTCTGCCTCAGCCTCCCAAATTGCCCGGATTATAGGCATGAGCCAACACTCCTGGCTTCAAGGCTTTTTGAGAAACTAGCAGCACTTAGAAGAGGCTCATTAATTCGAGGTGGGACCAACTTAGTATTCAGAGATAGCTAATTTAAATTTAGCCTTATGGCAAATTTTAGCAATTGATACTTCATAGGTGAACCTTTTTAGAAGTACAATGGGTTTTTCCTGTGAGAAACTATTTTATTGACCAACGGGAAATTGAGTCTATTTCTAGTATTGTAAAAATGCTCAGAGAACAGGACATTGTAGTCAGATTAATTTTCTGGCTACCTGGCCTGTAGCATGTGTCAGTATTTGTTGAAAATCATTCTGTTTTCCTCCCTTAGTAAATACAGGAGCCTGAAAGTGAGATTTCTGTTCCAACTTGGGGCCATTTTTTTAGTATGTCCTTTTTTTTTTTAGTTAGCCAATACAGTAATTTAATTTATTTTTAATTATTTTTTTTTTAGAGACAAGGTCTTGTGCTGGTCCACTGCTGGAGCGCAGTGGGGTGATCATAGCTCAGTGCAGCCTCAAACTCCTTGGCTCAAGTGCTCCTCCTGCCTTAGACTTCCAACCCACTATGCCTGGCTAATTTTTCTTTTTCTCTTTTTTGTGTTATAGATGTGGTCTTGCTATGTTGCTCAGGCTGGTCATCTTGAACTCCTGACCTCAAGCAACCCTTCTTCTTTGGCCTCCCAAAGCACTGGGATTACAGACAGGCATGAGCCACCATGCCTGGCCACATTTTTTTAAATTTTTATTTTGCTTGTGACTTTATTTCTGCTAAATATAGAAATAACCATACCAAAAGTCATAATCCCAATTAACTGGGTATTCTTGTTATGTAAGTTCCAATTTGTAAAATGTTTATATTTGTTAAACCAACAACTAATTGTGTCATTTAGTAATTTGTAAATTTATTGGTATGTTTATTGGATTAGTGCCTGTTTTCCCCATTAGATGGAAGCCTCATGAATGTCAGAAGATCTCTTTTCTTTACTTCTTTACCACTAGTCCCCAGTAGAGCTCCTGCTACATAGTGGACCCTCATTAAGAATAAGTAGAGGCTGGGTGCCGTGGCCCATGCCTGTAATCCCAGCACTTTGAGAGGATGAGGCAGGTGGATCTTCTGAGGTTGGGAGTTCGAGACCAGCCTGACCAACATAGAAAAATCCTGTCTCTACTAAAAATACAAAATCAGCCAGATGTTGTGGCACGTGCCTCTAATCTCAGCTATTCGGGAGGCTGAGGTGGGTGGATCACAAGGTCAGGAGTTCAAGACCAGCCTGGCCAAGATGGTGAAACCCCATCTCTACTAAAAATACAAAAGTTAGCTGGCCGTAGTGATGGGTGCCTGAAATCCCAGCTACTTGGGAGGCTGAGGCAGGAGAATCGCTTGAACTGAGGAGGTGGAGGTTGCAGTAAGCTGAGATGGCGCCACTGCACTCCAGCTTGGGCAACAGAGGGAGACTCTGTCTCAAAAAAAAAAAAAAGAATGAATTGAATGGATGAATGAATTTCTTTCCTCTACCTCTGATTTTCTGGTGTTCCTTTTTGACTTCCTCTAGCGTTAGTGTTTTAGACAGATAGCAGGCCAAAAACCTGGAGGCTCCTCTGACCCCTACCTCTTCCTTTCCTTTTCCTGTCTCAGCAGTCTTTCCCTTCTCCCCAACCTTTTTTGAGCACCTCCTGAATGCTAGCACCAGGGATATAAAGATGAGTTAGGCATTCTCCTGCCTTCAAAGGGCTTACCGTCAAGTAAGGGAGGCAGAGGAGTGGTTGGCAGTTTCTGTATCAAGCACAATGAGAAGGCAGAGGATGGCGTCTAACTCAGCCTCACTAAGGAATATTCCTCAGAAAACAGGAGCTGAGCTGAGTCCTGAAGAACACATGGAAGATGGTCAGCATGGACTGAGGGGAAGGGTATTCTAGGCCAAGGGAGCTGCATGAGCAGAGATAGGGGGATGTGGGATGGCTTGCTTACTTAACTGCAGGTAACTCAGTGTGGCCAGAGAGCGGTGGGGTGAGGAGTGTGGTGAAGAGATCAGGGGTCAGGTCCCCAGGGGCCTTGTGTGTATGCTGAGGAGTTTGGACTCTGCCCTAAAGTCCCCAGGGGCTGGGTTGTAAGAGGATCAGATTCCCATCTTACTTCGGCAGCAGCATGTTCGGTGCATCACAAAGGCAAGCCTGGTGGCACAGAACCAAGTAAAAAGCTATTGGAGACAAGGATTAATGGTTACCCTCCCTGCCCCTCCCCAAAAGCTGTGACAGTAGAGCTAGGGAGAATTATCTAGATCAGATGATGATACTGAAGTACTGCACAGGATTGGGGAGCTGGCTGACTAGAGGGGAGTTAAGGAGTCCTATTCTGTGGAGCCTTCCATCACTCTAGCCCTCATGATCGTCCATCCCTACCACGGCTGTATGAACTCATATCTCATCCTGTCAGGCACTTGCTGAAAGACCTTCAGAAGTTGTCATTACTTATAGACTCCCTAGCCTGGATTCAGATTCATTCCCACCTTCTTTCAGAACGTATTGCCTGCTACTGTCTGTCTTGAATCCACTCCAGCCCAACCTTGGTACTCAGAGTTTCCCAAAGACCATGAGTTGTTACCCAGCCTCCACCATTGCTGTTCTTGCACTTGGATTTGCTTCCCTTTCCTACTGTCTGTCTGATTTCTACTTATCTTTTAAGGCCCAGTAAAAACTGAATGACAATATCCAGTCTTGGCAAGAGTACAGGGAAATAGGCATTCTTACTACAGTGTTGGTGAGGATGTATATTTCACCCTTCTAGAGGGCAATCTGGCAGTGTGTCTCAAAAGCCTGAAATAATGTTACCTGCCTTTTGGTTTAGCAGTTCCACTTCAGGAAACATATCCTAAGGAAATAACTGGAGACACTCATAAATATGTATGTAGGCCAGGCACAGTGGCTCACACCTATAATCCCAGCACTTTGGGAGGCTGAGGCAGGTGGATCATGAGGTCAAGAGATTGAGACCATCCTGGCCAACATGGTGAAATCCCGTCTCGACTAAAATACGAAAAATTAGCCAGGCACGTCCCAGCTACTTGGGAGGCTGAGGCAGAGGAATTGCTTGAACACCCGGGAGGTAGAGCTTGCAGTGAGCCGAGATCGAGCCAATGCACTCCAGCCTGGCAACAGAGGGAGTCTCTGTCTCAAAAAAAAAAAAAGATGTATGTATAAGGATATCGTTACAGCATTACATATAATTGGGGAAAATTAGAAACCTAAACCAACAGTAGAGAATTGGTTAAACAAATTGGGATATATTAATAAGCTGGTATACAATGAAGCTACTTAGTGTAACATTGCAAGTGTGTATTAGGTATTATATATTGAAAAAAGCCTTAAAACAGTATGTAGAATATGGTCCCATTTTTATTATGATTCTCTATACCATTTATCTATCTGTCTGTCTATTAATCTAATCGATTTGTCTGTTTATTTTTTTTGTAGAGACAGGGTCTTGCTTTGTTTCCCAGGCTGGTCTTGAACTCAAGTGATCCTCCTGCCTTGGCCTCCCAAAGTACTGGCATTGTAGGTGTGAGCCACCGTGCCCAGCCTCTATATTTTTTTTGAGACAGGGTGTTGGTCTGCCATCCAGGCTGGAGTGCAGTGGCATGATCATAGCTCACTGTAACCTTACTCTTGGGCTTAAGCAGTCCTCCTACCTCAGCCTCCCAAGTAGCTATAACTATGGGTATCTGCCAGCATGCTGGGCTAAGTTTTTCTTTACTTTTTGTAGAGATGGGGGTCTTTCTGTGTTGCCCAGGATTGTCCTGAACTCCTGGCCTCAAGTGATCCTCCTCAGCCGCCCAAAGTGCCAGGATTACAGGCATGAGCCATGATACTTGGCCTGTACCATACCCATATCTATAGCAAATTGATTGGGGTTTGTCAAATCTGGGATTGGTTAAAGACTTAATTTACAACTTTTTTCTGTTGTTGTTGTTAACTTATAACTTTTTTGTTGTTGTTTGAGATGGAGTCTCACTCCGTTGCTCAGGCTGGAGTGCAGTGGGACGATCTCAGCTCACTGCATCCTCCACCTCCCAGGTTCAACTAATTTTCCTGCTTCGGTCTCCTGAGTAGCCGGACCTACAGGTACATGCCACCATGCCTGGCTGATTTTTGTATTTTTAGTAGAGACAGGATTTTACAGTACAGACAGGATTTCTGCAAGGTTTTATAGTACAGACAGGATTTCTACAAGGTTTTATAGTACAGACAGTACAGACAAGGTTTTACCATGTTGGCCAGGCTTGTCTTGAACGCCTGACTTCAGGTGATCCACCTGCCTTGGCTTCCCAAAGTGCTGAGATTACAGGTATGAACCACTGCGCCTGGCCTTGTACCATAATGTCTAAGCATTAAACCTTCCAGATGAGTCCACATTCTCTTACTCTCAAAATCATTTGAAGATAGCTTTATTCTATAGACAAGAAATTTGGATCTATTCTGGGTACTTATAAAGAATCTGAATGTTTGCAAAATTTTTTCTAATTGATCAGAGTTTATAAGGTTCATTGTTATCAAAATTATATCCTGATCTACATTCTTGACAAGATTTCCGTAAAGGTTATTCTACTTGCTTTAATTTTTTCTTTTTTCCATTAGAGGGAAAAGTTCTAAATACCAAACTTTTTTTCTCTCTTAAAAAGAGACAAGGGTCTCACTATGTTGCCAGGCTGGCCTCGAACTCCTGGCCTCAAGTGATCCCCCCATCTTAGCCTCCTGAGTAGTTGGTACTACAGGTACATGCTACTGTGTCTGGCCCAAATCAAAATATTTTAACACAGAATAAACTAAATAAAAATGGATCAGCTGGGTTTTGTGGCTCATTCCTCTAATCCCAGCACTTTGGGAGGCTGAGGTGGGTGGCTCACCTGAGGTGAGGAGTTTAAGACCAGCCTGGCTAACATGGTGAAATCCTGTCTGTACTGAAAATTCAAAAATTAGCTGGATGTGGCAGTGCACGCCTATAGTCCCAGCTATTCAGGAGGCTGAGGCAGGAGAATTAGTCGAACCTAGGATGCAGTGTTTGCATTGAGCCAAGATCGTATCACTACACTCTAGCCTGGGTGACAGAGTAAGACTCCATCTCAAAAAAAAAAAATGTAGGCTGGGCGTGGTGGGTCACGCCTGTAATCCAAGCACTTTGGAGGCCAAGTTGGGCGAATCCCCTGAGGTTGCGAGTTCAAGATCAGCCTGACCAACATGGTGAAACCCCGTCTTTATTAAAAAAAAAAAAATCATGCTTTCATAAATATCCTCCACATAACTGTTAACATAGTTCAGTACAAACATCTGACAATTTTTAAATAATCTTGCCAAGATTGTGTGCTTATGTCTTGTAACTTTGTATTATTATTTTTTTTAATTTTCAGGGGTGACAACCAGTTTTGTAGTCAAAAAGCAGCCATCTATTCATTGAATTTTACAGCAAACCCACCTCAAAGGGTATTTAAACTTGTTGACCAGATTAATCCATCTATTTTCTGCATTCATACTACAAACTGTAAGTATTTGACATTGATGTGAAACTGTGGACAGTTTTTCTCAAAGTTACGGAAAAATAGCTCAGATTTATTGTATTATTATTATTTTTTGAGATGGGGTCTTGCTCTGTCACCCAGGCTGGAGTGCAGTGGTGCAATCTTGGCTCACTGCAACCTCTACCTCCTGGGTTCAAGCAATTCTCCTGTCTCAGCTGCCCGAGTAGCTGGGATTACAGGTGTGTGCCACCATGCCCAGCTTATTTTTGTGTTTAGTAGAGATGAAGTTTCACCGTGTTGTCCAGGCTGGTCTCAAACTCCTGACCTCAGGTGATCTGCCCACCTCAGCCTTCCAAAGTGCTGAAATTATAGGCATCAGCCACCATATCGGCCCCTATTTTATTCTTTTGTCTTTTCTTTTTTTTTTAGACAGTCTCCCTCTGTTGCCCAGGCTGGGGTACAGTGGCATGGATCTAGGCTCACTGCAACCTCTGCTTCCTGAGTTCAAGTGGTTCTCCTGCCTCAACCTCCCGAGTAGCTGGGATTACAGGCAACCACGAACACACTTAGCTAATTTTTGTGTTTTTAGTAGAGACAGGGTTTCACCATGTTGGCCTGGCTGGTCTCAAACTCCTTACCTAAGTGATCCTCCTGCCTTGGCCTGGCCTCCCAAAGTGCTGAGATTATAGGCATGAACCGCCTCGTCCAGCCCTCAGTTTTAAAACAATTATTCTGTGTTTTGTATGTTTTGGTATATGTATAGTGTATATCTTTTTTTTTTTTTTGTACGGAGTTTCGCTCTTGTTACCCAGGCTGGAGTGCAATGGCGCGATCTGGGCTCACCGCAACCTCCGCCTCCTGGGTTCAGGCAATTCTCCTGCCTCAGCCTCCTAAGTAGCTGGGACTACAGGCGCACGCCACCATGCCCAGCTGATTTTTGTATTTTTAGTAGAGACAGGGTTTCACCATGTTGACCAGGATGAGTGTATATCTTTAGAGACCATTTCACAGGTTACAGGAAGTAACTTTATAGACCTGTGGGCATGCACATTTTCTTTAAAAGTAACTATGCTTGCCTAGTTGTCTTTTGAAACCTTATACTTACCTCAAAGGTGTTTATGATATGCAGACATATATAGGAATCTAGGTTTCTATGTATACATGTGTTTTTTTAACTTTATTTCCTCCTGGTTTAATGGTTGAAAATCAGGTTCAGCTTTGAACATTACCTGTGCTTTCTATTTCCCTTTTTTCTTTTATTTTTACTAAGAATATTTGCATGAAAACAGGATCTTTATTTTTATCTGAGCATTTAGCTCAAATATATGTCTTGATCCAACGTACATGTACGTGTAAAATGGCATCACGATATCAAAATCAGAGACATGCTTATGCTTTTATTTGTCAATTAAACTCTCATATTTTCAGAATATCTTTATAGATTTTGGTTTTGTTCTCTTGTGATTGAAAACAGGCTATGCTCTGTATGATTTTTAATCTGAAGTGATAACTGGCCAGTGACTGTCAGGTTCTCTGCTGTAAGACCAGCCCAGTGAACATGCCAGTCTCTCTCTTCTGTACACAGCACATTTTGCTTCTGGGCTTTCATGGTGGCTGTGTGAGAGTAGAAATTGGATTCTTTCATTCCCATGGCCATCTGGAGAGAGCTTCTCCTTACAGGTTGATACAGCAGACTCATCAGTCCAGAGGCTGGAGAAATAGACAGATTATTAATGGCTTCTGATGTGCTGTTTACTTGTAGGTGCTAGAAACTATTACTTCCCCATTATTAGAAGAAGCAGGCTGAGTCTGGAGGTCCTGTTTATTTAATAAGCTTAAAAAATCCTGGGAGAAGTGAATATGAAAAAAGACACTTTTTTTTTTTTTTTTAGACGGAGGCTCGCTCTGTCACCTAGGCTGGAGTGCAGTGATACCATCTCAGCTCACTGCCACCTCTGCCTCCTAGGTTCTAGCGATTTTCCTGCCTCAGCTGCCCGAGTAGCTGAAATTACAGGCATGTACCACCATGCCCAACTAATTTTTGTATTTTTAGTAGAGTTGGGGTTTCACCATGTTGGCCAGGCTGGTCTTGAACTTCTGACCTCAGGTGATCTGCCTGCCTTGGCCTCCCAAAGTGCTGGGATTATAGGTGTGAGCCACCGCACCCAGCCAAGATACTTTTTTTTTTTTTTTGCATCAGCCTTAATGCTACTAAAAACTGTTTCCAAAACCTATATATAGGTCATACATATTATACATATATTTTATACTGATTTAAAATACTATTTTTTTTAAAAAAAACAGATAAACCTGCATTATCCTTTATTAATCCAGAAGTGCCTGATGAAGACAGTTTTGATACATTGATGAGAACAGCTGATGGTTTTACATTGAATGCTGAATCAGATATTTCTTTCACAACCAAACTGGATGTTTCTTCTACTGCTAAGTATGAGGTGAGCCTGAACCTGATTGATTCTCTTCATCCCATAGCAAATACCTTGTCCTTGTAAGTTAATTTCCAAGGTTACCAGCAAAACTGGCTTCTCTGAGACATACAGTTGATATTATAGACTAAAAAACTTAATGTTCATGCCTGCAAATCAAAGATCATGAAAATTAAATCTGAATATTTGAATTCTGAATAGAGTATTTAAGGATGTTTATTCTGTGATAAGCTTGTATTTTTGTCTCTTCAGAGTTCTTTGTTCACCTCAACCTTAAAAGATATAGCAAAATGCTTGAGCCCTGTTGCTGAGATCTTGGAGTAGATTAGTTGGATGCCTGGTCATCTTCTCAAAATTGTATTTAGTTTTACAGATTTTGGAAGATGTTGCTGTTTTATGTCTATTCAGTAGTACACCTTTAAATGCGACACATATTAACTTTGAATGAACCTTAACGTTTTTGGAAGCATCTTTTTTTTAAAAGCAAAATATAAAAGAACATGTACTAATTCTAAAAGTTCAAAGTATAGAGGCATATAAGTAAAAGTTGAAAGATCCCTATATCCATTAAAATTCATACTGCAAATCACTTTGAAAAGATTCCTGATTTTTAAATATGTCTATTATAATGTATATATGGTGTTGTATAGAAGTGGGATTTCTAGCTATCCACATTGTTCCAGAAAATTCTTTTTTCAGTGATAAATCATGTGCATCTTCCCATGACAATGTAAAAGTTATCATTGAGCATTTTCCATGTGCCAGGCACTGTGAAGAGCTTTTCACGCATTACTTCCTGCACCCCGCGGGAGGGATGCACTATTGTCTCCATTTACCTGATGAGAAAAACTTAAGCATAGGAAAGTAACTTGTCAGAACTAGTGATAGAGCTGCATTTTTTTTTTTTTTTGAGATGGAGTCTTGCTCTGTCGCCCAGGCTGGAGTGCAGTGGTGCGATCTCAGCTCACTGCAACCTCTACCCTTCAGGTTCAAGTGATTCTCCCATCTCAGCCTCCCGAGTAGCTGGGATTGCAGGCACTCGCCATCATACCCAGCTGATTTTTGTATTTTTATAGAGATGAGGTTTCACCATATTGGCCAGGCTGGTCTCAAACTCCTCACCTGAGGTGATCTGCTGGCCTCGGCCTCCCAAAGTGCTGGGATTACAGGTGTGAGCCACCTCGCCTGGAGCTGCAGTTATAAAATGTTCTTGGCTGGGCGCGCGGTGTGAGCCACTTTGCCTAGAGCTGCAGTTACAAAGTATTCTCTGCTGGGTGCGGTGGCTGATGCCTGTAATCCCCAGCACTTTGGGAGGCTGAGGTGAGCAGATCCCTTGAGGTCACGAGTCCGCACCAGCTTCCACAATATAGTGTAACCCCGTGTCTACTAAAAATACAAAATTAGCTGGGTGTGGTGACACATGCCTGTAGTCCCAACTACTCGGGAGGCTGTGCATGAGGATTACCTGAACCCAGGAAGCGAAGGTTGCAGTGAGCCGAGATTGTGCCACTGCATTCCAGCCTGGGCAACAGAGCAAGACTCCATTTCAAAAAACAGCAACAAACAAACAGAATATTCTTTTTCTGTGTATGTATCTGAGCTGTTCCAGTCTTAACAGACATGTTTCCAGTTTTTGCTATTATAATCCACAATGAACATTCTCATATATACATATATTTTTGTACACTTCTCTGATTAAATCCTTAGGATATATTCCTGTGAATGAGTTAGGTTGGTAAAAATGAATGGAAAGCTTAAGTATTGATATCAGATTGCTCTCCAGAAAAATTGCAGTGCTTTACACTCTCAGCTCCATTGAGTGGAAGGACTTGTTTCCCATACTCCTGCTGGCACTAAAGCATTTGGATAAACTTTCAAATTTGAGAATATTGGCTATAAGCCTAATAGATAACAATTTTAGTTTTGAAGATTGGAAAATAATTTTGTGGAGTTTGGCTTTGAGAAAGAAGGCATTCTTTCATAAAAATTGATTTATAAAAAATGATTTTTATGATTTTAATGTATACTGTGTTATTTAAATAATTAATACTAGGGAAAAATAATTCTCTCACCCCTGTGTCCAGTCACCTGGTGCCTGTCTGCAGAGGCAAACCCTTATGTGAGTGTCTCATGCACCCTTCCAGAGGGATTCCGTGACTAGGAAGCCTACAGATACAGTAACATGCACACACAGAAACACACATCCTTTTAAAAATGGTGAACACAGCTAGAACTTCTTGTGGGCAAGGACCACATCTGTTTTTTGCTCATCACTGTGTCCCTGATGCCTGCAGTGCTGCTTGGCACACTGTAGATGCCCAGTAGCGTTGAATGAATGCCTAATTATGCCATAATGACTGTTGGTTGTGTTTGCAGTATGGAGTTCCTCTGCAGACTTCAGATTCGTTTCTGAGATTTCCTTCGTCCCTGACGTCATCTCTGTGCACTGATAATAACCCTGCAGGTAATAAAGTGGCCATTCTTCTCTCCTTAAACATTTGCTGTTATTAGGTTGGTGCAAAAGTAGTTGTGGTTTTGGTCATTAAAAGTAATGACTAAAACTGAAATTATTTTTGCACCAACTTAATACTTTACATTTGTAGTAGTCATAATTAAACAGGCCTCGTAACTAGAAACAGAATCTTTGGGTTAAAAGAGGCCTCAAAGGTCATGTAGTTCAATTTCCCACCCAGGGCCAGTCTTTTCTACCACATGCAGTCACTGCTTGAGCACTTGTAGTGATGGGGAACTCACTACCAGAAAACAGCTTACTGAATTGTTTAACACTTCCAGTTGGAAAGCTCTAAAGTGTATCAACAGCTAACAATTATTAAGCACTTATTGTGTGCTGGGTATTGTGTTAAGTGCTTGCATTTGTTTTTCCTTAAAGCCTCACTATAATCCCTTGAGGCCAGGTTAGTGTCTCCGTTTTTTAGATCAGGAAACAGAGATGTGCAGATTCTTGCTTAGAATCACTCAGGCGGTGGTGGAGTGGGGATGGACCCCATGCAGTTGGCTTGCAGCCTGTGCTCCCATATGCTCCTCTCTCTGTTCAGGAGCTTCCAGTAGTTTGCAGAATGGCCCCCTAGGCAGTGGAAGGCAGCAGGCTTGGCTCTCCTATCCTCAAGGGGCCTCACTATGAAGAAGCTAAATAATGGACAATAGGAAAATGTATTCTGCTGAGAAGACAATCTTGCACACACCAAGAACAGTGTACATTAAACCCAAACCAAAGTCTGGATGAAGCAGCTAATGCCTATAATCCTAGCATTTTGGGAGGCTGAGGTGGGCGGATTGCTTGAGATGAGGAGTTTGAGCCTGGGCAACATAGCGAAACCCTGTCTTTATAAAAAATATAAAAATTAGCCAGACATAGTGGTGCACATCTGTAGTCCCAGCTACTCAGGAGGCTGAGGTAGGAGGATTGCTTGAGCCAGGGAGGTGAAGGTTGTGGTCGCGCCACTGCACGCCATCCTGGGTGACAGAACAAGACCTGTCTCAAAAAGGAAATAAACAAAACCAAAGACAACCCCCACCCCCGGCAAAACCAAAAAACAAAACCAGACTGAGATACTATTTTCCCCTGTCAGATTGGCAAAGCTCAAAAAAACTGAAGCTGTGGGGAAATAGGCACTCACCTACATAGCTGGTAAGACTATAAATTGGTACAGCCTTGGTGAAGGGCAGCTTAGCAGTTGGTATCCAAATTACAGATGAATGTGCTTTTCAACCCAGCTGTTCTATTTCCAGGAGTTGATCCTACAGAAATTCTGGCCCACATGTGAAATAGTAGATTTCTGTATTGTTGGTGATAGCAAAGATGGAGACAACTTAAATGCTCATTAATAGGGAACTGGTACAATAATTATGCCACATCTGTAATATACTAATTATCCCTAAGAAAGGAGGAGCTGTTTCACGTAGCAACAGGCCAATCTCCAAGATATATTGTTCAGTGAACAAAATGAGGGGTGGGATAGTGTATATATTGCGCATTTGTTTCCAAAAGGGGGAAAGAAACAATAATTCAAATATATGATTTTTTTTACATATATATTTGCTTTTATTTGCATAGAATATTTCCAGAAAGATACACAAGAAGCTTCATGCCAGTTGCCTCTGGAGAAGGGAACTGGTGGTAGCTGGAGGGCAGGACAGGGATTAGAGGGGGACTTAACTCATTATCTTTTTGTGCTTTTTGAATTTTGAATCTCATGAATGTATTACCTATTTGAAATGTAATTTAAAACCCTGTTTAAAACATTGTAGGCCAGGCACAGTGGTTCACACCTGTAATTCCAGCACTCTGGGAGGCCAGGGCAAGTGAATCACTTGAGGTTAGGAGTTTGAGACCAGCCTAGGCAACATGGTAAAACCCTGTGTCTACTAAAAACAAAACATAACAAACAAACAAAAACAGCAACAAAATTATATTTCTGTGTTGTGACTTATTTTACAGTTTTACTTAGATCACAATTTTTTTGTTGCCATTGGACAATTGAAAAATTTCTTCTCTTTTTTATTTCTTTTTCCTTGGGAATGTTAATGATTTCCAGCATTTCTGGTGAACCAGGCTGTTAAGTGCACCAGAAAAATAAATTTAGAACAGTGTGAAGAAACTGAAGCCCTCAGCATGGCTTTTTACAGCAGCCCAGAAATTCGGAGGGTAAGAATTATTTTGAAGTGGAACTGATTCATTAGGTATGTTTCTGTTTTTGTGCCCTTTTGAAATATGACAAATACAGAATAATTTCAGTATGTGATTGACACTCGAGTTTAAATTTCTACAGTACTTTTGTATCAGTAATTGTTGAAATAATCCTTTAAATAATTTTTTTTATATAGTTAGGTCATATTTTGCTTTTGTTGATTTTTTTCTTTCATTCATTTTGATGGTAACCAATAATATCTATCTCCTGAATAAAAACAAATCTTTATTGATAAATAAAAACTTTAGAAATCATCTTCATGTCTGTGACAGAAATAATCTTCAGAAAACATATTCATATCTGTGACAGAAATAATCTTATTAGCCCCAAAAAGGGATCTCTTTCAGAAGGAAGCCAGAAAATAAGAGGAAATCCACTTTCTGGTTGGCAGATGACACAGGCAGTCAGGAAAGAACAGGAAACAGGAGAAGAAGGCACGGTGGTGAAAGGGCTCCTTTTCTCTGGTTGCAGTGACTAAACCCTAAACTGAAGAAATGAGTGAGGCTACTGGCCAACATGACAGATGAGATGGAGGGTGGCAAGGGAAGAAGACTTTTTCAATGATTAAAAGCCATATGCTAGGCCAAGGCAGGAGGATCACTTGAGGCTAGGAGTTCAAGAACCAGCCTGGGCAACATAGTGAGACCCTGTTTCTACAAAAAATAGAAAACTAGTGGGGCATGGTTGGGCACACGTGTAGTCCCAGCTACTCAGGAGGCTAAGACAGGAGGATCGCTTGAGCCCAGGAGGCCGAGGTTGCAGCGAGCTATATGATTGCACTCCAGGCTGGGTGACAGAGTGAGACCTGGTCTCTCAACCAAACAAAACAATCCCCCCACCAGAAACATATGATTATTGTTATAGGGGTCCCCTTCCCAATTTCCTTTTTATGAGGAGTATAGGAATAGAGTGGTTCATGGCACCATTATTTATCGGGACTTCAGGTTTTTTTGTGTTTTTTTTTTTCTTTTTTTCTTTTTGAGACGGCATTTCATTCTTGTTGCCCAGGCTAGAGTGCAATAGCATGATCTCGGCTCACCGCAACCTCCGCCTCCTGGGTTCAAGCGATTCTCCCACCTTAGCCTCCCAAGTATCTGGGACTCCAGGCATGTACCACTACACCTGGCTATTTTTTTTGTATTTTTAGTAGAGATGAGATTTCACCATGTTTGCCAGGATGGTCTTGATCTCCTGCCTCGTGATCTGCCTGTTTTGGCCTCCCAAAGTGCTGGGATTACAGGCGTGAGCCACTGCGCCCGGCCTGTAGCCTTTTCCTCTTCCCTCCTTTTCCCTCTCTCTCTCATGTAAGTCAGCCATCTAGGCTTGTGAATTCTTCCGGTTAGCTTGACCTCACAGTTTTCTTGAAGTAGTCCCTTGGGCATCCAGGTACAGTTCTTTTTCAGCACAGGTTTCTCCAAACATGTCCATTTGTTTCCCTCCCCACATCTCTTAGTGGGCCCTTCAGAAAGACAGCTCTGGCTCTGCTGGGGAGGCAAGAGTTTGTCATCAAGGAGGCTTGGGCCAGAGGCAGGAAGACCAGTTAGGAGGCTGTGGAAATCACCTGGTCAAGCAATGATGGCCTTTCAGCATGGACAGGTGCAGTGAGAGTGACCAGGAGTGCAAGAACTATGCTTCCTACAGTGCTTGTGGCAGTGAGGCCATGTGGAAATGCAGAATAATGACCCTGGAGCATGGAGGCTTCCTGAGGCTAGTGTGGTGAGCTTCCACCTGGCGGAAATGAAGGTAGAAGGAAAACGCAGTGTGACCTCTTTGATTAGGACATGGATTCAAACATATGCAAACAGGAAGTCTTGATCAAGGAAATTCTGTTTTCTTCTTTGTGAAACCTTTAATAAGATGAATATACTCTTTAACCCAAGATCTGAAAAAGCAATGAAAATGCTTCTTTTTGTGTACTTAACACAATTTTTTGTGATTTCTTTCTATCTAGGTACCTGATTCAAGAACAAAGGTAGGAGTATTTTATAATGGAAAGTAAGATAGTTTATGATACTCTTATTTCTGAGCCCTTTTAAATGAATACAGTTACAACTGGAAAGGGACCTTGTTGCCGGTAACAAGTACATCTGCCGAAAAGCAGGCAGCAGTGCAATAGGGAAACTCTTTAATGGGAGTCACACTTCTGGGCTTTCCAGCTGCCTCCGTTGTTAGGGTTTTGTGCTCTTTCATGGTTCAGTGACACCACTGTCATGACCAGCAGTGGGTGTGATTGACTTCTGGACATTCAGGCCATCCCTTGCTCTCTTCTTGGTCTCTTGTTGAGAAAGCTGGCCAGCTCCTAAGTTGCTGCCTCTCCAGGGCAGAAGCTGTAAGCACTTTGCCCAGTGGGTGTCCACACCGTGTGGGAGGCGTGCCCCGAAGTGTACCTTTAGGGCTTGATTTGAGGGTGGGTTCTTTTCATGGCCTTATCACCCCAGCCTAGGGGTCTGTCTGGTTGTGGTCAGGACACCAGGGTCTCTTCATGGCTATGTCAGAAGGAATGTGGATCCCTCACCCCTTAATCTAGGTTCTGTGCCCTAGGCCTGCCTGTGAACACAGTCCCCAAGGAGGCCTGAGTTTGTGGCTTTGTCAGTCCCCCAGCCTGTGGAACTGGCCAGCCTAGATTCAAAACTCAGCTTTGCCATTATTTTCTTGTCTGACTGACACCATGGTCTCCCTTTGTCAAGTGGATGGTAAGCATTTGCACAGAGGCATGATGCAAAGTCGAGTGGGAGAAGCACATGAGGTGCTGGTGTGGAGTCTGCATAAGGCACACTTAGGATGGGGACACATCAGTTGTGACTGACTTTATTGATGCTCTGGACACAAACGTGTGTGAGGGAGGTGTTTGAAAGCGGTTGGAGGGAGGTGAGAGCTAGCCCATTGCATGACTTTCAGACTGCATCCCCGGGAGCCCTAGGGTTCCACGTGACTTTGGATCTCACATGATGGTGTGTGGGGCTGGATCCCTTCTTCTGTGAAGGTGTTTTCAAACTTGTTTTAGTTATAGAAACCCTTTCTCAAATGCAGTCTGAAGTGGAAACCTCCCTAGAGTATAACAGACTGAATCTGAAGCTGTGCTGGTTAGAGCAGGGATGGGGCCTGAAGCCTTCTACCTGCCCAGCCTCCTCCTCTCTCCTCTTTGGTCCCAGTGAAGAACGCTAGGGCTCCCGGGATGCAGTCTGAAAGTTATGCGATGGGCTAGCTCTCACCTCCCTCCAACCCCTAGAGAGTGCTTGGATTCTACCATTCAAAACTGGAACCATCTGTGGGGGCAGCAGCCCATCAGCCTTATTCATGATATATCCTTATTTATAAGGCAGCGTCCAGTATGTACTGGGCACTCAATGAGTTATGTGTTTAGTGATGAATGTCCAGAAGGTTGGTCCAGTCAGGGTGGGAAGACCTATTAGGAGGAGTGATGGTTGTTACTGGAAGGCTTGGAGCAGGTGCCAGGCACTGTTCTAAGTGCTGTACGTGTCTGATGTCTTCAAATCCTTTTGGCAGTCTTAGGAGGTAGGTTCAGTTACTGTCAGTCTCTGGCAGATGAGTCACAGGGAGATGAATGAGCTTGCCCACGGCTGCACAGCTGGGAAGTGGCAGAGCTGGGACAGGGATCCAGGCGGTCTGGCCCCAGGGACCTTATGCTTTTCCACCATGCTGGGTCAGCTCTACTCTGTGAGCCCACGTGACAGGCTTCACACACCTTCCTTCTTTGCGTCCTGTGGCCACACAGGATGTGGCAGATTGGAACTTGGACTTCCAACTTACATCTGTGTGACACCAAAGATTATGCTCTAAAAGACAAGCATATAAACTAATAGTAGGGATTTGTTTGAAATTTTCTTAAAAAGCAGATTTTAAGGTTAGAGGATCAGGAGTATAGAAATTGGGTCTAATCTTGCCATTAAGTGAAGACTGTTATGATTGCCTGGAACCATTGTCAGTATCTGTGGAGCCATCAGCGAAAGATTCCAGGGTAGCCCTAGAGTTTCGTCGAGTATGCTGGAGTTCTTTACTAGTGTGTGGTTGGGGATGAGATGTGATGGAAGAGGAATCAAGGAAATCAGCATGGCCCTACTGTTTCCTTCTTGTGACTATTGAGTGAGCTGTTGCGATGAGGGCAGCTCCTGCCATTGACACCAGGACTTTCCAGAGCTCTTTGACATGGAATCCTTTGGTTTTTGCCAGTTCCACCCACATACCATGGAAGTAGCTCTGGCAGAGGTTGGTATGGCAGGATATGCTGTATCCTGGAACCCAGTGTCATTGCTGAATCAAGAACCACTATGCTCAGAGTAAGGAACCCGGGGTTGCCCTTGTGTTAAACAAGAGCTAATTGAATCACAGCCTAGGACCCCCTCCATGCTGAAACCTCTTGGTGTGGTGTGTTATGCAGAGGACCTCGTGGTGACTGGCAAGGGCCTTCTGCCACTCTCATCACATGACAGCTTACGTCTTTGTTACTGAGTCATGTCACATTCCTTTTTTTTTTTTGAGATGGAGTCGCGATTTGTCACCTGGCTGGAGTGCAGTTGTGCGATCTCAGCTCATTGCAACCTCCAACTCCCTGGTTCAAGCAATTCTCCTGCCTTAGCCTCCTGAGTAGCTGGGATTACAGGCATGTATCACCATGCCCAGCTAGTTTTTGTATTTTTAGTGGAAATGGGGTTTCACCATGTTGGCCAGGATGGTCTTGATCTCCTGACCTCATGATCCACCTGCCTCTGCTTCCCAAAGTGCTGGGATCACAGATATGAGCCACTGCACCCAGCCATGTTATTTTCTTCTGTGAGAGGGTTTGACTCTCAGGTCTTCTTGGTCATGGGAGCAGACACAAAAGGACTGTTTATTTATTTCTAAAATGACTGCCTAAATACTTGGTCATTTTGAATTATAAACAGCATGGTGCATGATTGAGTGCAAGTTCAAAGTGGTATAAACAACTATTAATAGATACATGAGGTTCCTTCCTCAACAGTGGTTTCCAAGAATTGAAGTTTAGAGCAAATGACAGATTCATCCTATAGTACAAGGAGGCCCAGCTACCTTTAGAGGATGGCTTGATGCTTTGTTACTCTGCTGGCGGTGGCCATGAATGCAAAATATCCTTTAATAGTACTGTGATAAGCAGGGCTTCCTGGTGCTGCTGAAAAGGTTTGTCTGTCTGTTTTCTCTTGCTCATAATCCTACCACCCAGAGAAACCACAGTGTGTGTGTGTGTGTGTGTGTGAGTGTGTGTGTGTGTGTGTGTGTGTATGCATGTATGTATGCATGTGTAGAAATTATATATAAATTGGGTCAAATGAATTTTTGGGAGTATGTGGGGGCTTAAGGCTATGTATCCTGGGACTGTGTGTGAATGTGCATGTGTGGGTATGGAGTATGTAGGAGTTGTGTTTGGAGGTGAGGATATATATATGCACTTGACAGTGTGATGGAGTTTGTATGTGTGTGTGTGTGCTCGCATGTGTGTGTGTATGTTTGAGATATAATTCACATACCATAAAACTCTCCATTTTAAAGTATACAATTCTGTGGTTTTTAGTATAGTCACAGATTGTGCAACCATCACCACTAATTCCAGAACATTTCCATCACCCCAGAAAGGAGCCCTGTGTTAGCAGTCACTCCTCATTCTTCCCCAGCTCTGTCCCCAGCCCCTGGCAACCACTAATCTACTTTTCGTTGCTATGGGTTTGCCTATTTGGACATTCCATATAAACGGCATTACATGTGTGGCCTTCTGTGTCTGGCTTCTGTGACTTAGCCTGTTTTCAAGATTCATCTGTACTGTGGCATGTATTAGTACTATTTTTATATATTTCTTTGTAAGGCTAGGCTTTGTATTTATCCATTCATCAGTTGATGGACATTTAGGTCATTTTTGGTTTTAGCTATTATGATAGTGCAGCTGTGAACATTTGTGTACAAGTTTTTGTGTAAACTTTATGTTTTCAGAGGCAACTACTTTTAAAGTTTTGGTTATATCATCTCAAGTATTTTCTTTGTGAATGTATATATGTTTTTACATACAAATATCTACTTTTGCAAATGTGAGATCATGGTATACACACTATCATGTAGCATGCTTCCCTCCACTTGGCCGTATATCAGGGAAGGTTTGTTTCCAGTTGGTTGTGATATAAGCGCATTCTCCCTGGGTAGAGCATCTTCAATACTCCAGGTCTCCACTCTGCAGGTCCCTATCACTGTTCAGTCCATCGTCATTCAGTCTCTAAATAAAACGCTCACCCGACGGGAAGACACTGATGTGCTGCAGCCGGCTCTCGTCGACGCTGGACACTTTAGCCTTTGCATGAATATTGTTCTTGAGGTAGGTGCCGGATTTGGCTTTGAGAGCTTGTCTGTGATGGACTCAAGCCTCATGTTCCACTGGGGTAACCGGATGCCCTCCGAGGGCGCTCTGTCCTGGCCTGTGGTGTGGCTTTTCCTGGCTTGGCTGCCTGCTTGCCTTTCCGTTGTCTCATCAAAGGATGCCTCTTCTCTCCGCAAACCTAGTGACTTGCAGGAATACATCAAAATGTTGTTGTCGTTGCTGTTTTTGTTTTAACATGTTTCCTCTGCAAAGATGGGCTTATTACATTCTGCTTAGACCAGCTTATATGGAACTTCTGTAATTGGGCACAGTGCGGCTCAGATGACCCTGTCTGCTGGGGTGGTGCTGAGGGAACCACTTCTCGTAATCCAACTGGACAGCAGAGCAAAGCTTCAACACATGGAGAAATGGGGAAAGATTTGCTGCCTATGGGTGTTTTATTTGAGTTATTCATATAGCTTCTGAAATGTCATGGAACAGGTATATTTGGAGTATCATTTTGTTTTTAGGTAAAATACAGCCTCACATACACAGATGTAGGTGAAGTCATCAAAGCCGATCTCTCTTTACTTCTGGGGACAGTTAGCAGTGTAGTGGTTCCGCTGCAGCAAAAGTTTGAAATTCATTTTCTTCAGGTAAGGTTGATCAAGCTGACATAAGTATTTAATTGTCAAGTTAAAAAGAAATAATGACTTCTTAGTGGATAAAAATGAATTTCTAAGTATTACACCTAAGCCTTTGTAGCGCACAGAGGGCTTTGTGTAGCCTGTGGTGTTTGCAGTGAAACCAAGGATCCTCCTTGTATCTTTTTCCCTTTTGGGAATAGATTCCCTTCCACGTTAGCTTGTTCTTTTACAGTATGATATACTCCTACACCTGGCAGATGTATTTATAGTTCTGAGTAGGGAGGGAGAAATACTTTTATTGGTTGGTAATTCCAGATTTTATTATGAAAAAAGCATTTGTCTCCCTGCTATTTCCTTATTGAAATGAGAATTATTTGGAGGCATTTCTGCATTGTCTTTCAGGAAAATACCAAGCCGGTCCCTCTCAGTGGAAACCCTGGTTATGTCGTGGGGCTCCCGTTAGCTGCTGGATTCCAGCCTCATAAGGGATATCCTTTTTGGTTCTGTAGAGGATGGATTTATTCCTCTCTCCATGTGCGTGGGCTGCACTGCTCTTTCTCGTGGAGGCTCCCCTGGGCTGCTTGTGGGAAGGAGACAGCAGCCCCGGTGAGCTTCCTGCAGGCGGCTCTGGTGGGCAGCCAGTCTGGCTACACAGCAGGTGGGCTAGGGGGAGGCTGGCAGTTGGGGGTGAGATAGCACGTCCTAGGAAAATGTCAGTGGTGTTTTTTTTTTTAATCTCTTTTTTTTTTTCCAGCCTGCTATTAAACTGCAAAATATGTCAGTGTTTTACAATGAAAATCTTAAGAGAGAAAAGTTGACATTTAAACGTTTTTAATTTCACATTTAAACAGACACTCCTAAACAAATTTAGTGATTTTGAAAATTTAGAATTTCGAAGGGCCAGTTTCTGAGAATTTTTCTTCTGAGGATCTACTTATTAAGGAAAATAGAGCTATTTTTTTGCCCACTCCTGGGAAATAGCTGTCAAAATCCCAGAGGCCCAGAAAAAGTGTATTTAGGTCTCCTTCATGTCTCATGGCACGCAAATGACACCGTCTTCTTACCTGAGAACCAGGCTGCTGTAGCACTAGGCAGTTGTCCCTTAACTGTCTGTGAATGTCTGGAATTATTCAGATCGCAAATAGATACGGACAGCTTACTATGCTTCATAGCACAACTGAGCAAGACTGCTTAGCACTAGAGGGGGTCCGGACCCCAGTATTATTTGGTTATACTATGCAATCTGGCTGTAAACTAAGGTAAGAGAGTCGCTTGCTTCTATTTGAACATGTTTGTGTTGATCAGAAAACAAAGCATTCTTACTTTTCCCCATTTTAATCAAATCTCTGCATCAGCTGATGAGCTCATCTGAAAGCTGCACATGTAGTATATCATCATTCATGAATAGTAGCAAAACTATTACAGTCATTTTTGTTATCAAATATGGCAAAGCAAAAATTTCAAGGCTTTGTATGTTTCTTTTCTTTTTTTCTTTTTTGAGATGGAGTCTCGCTTTGTCGCCCAGGCTGGAGTTCAATGGTGTGATCTCTGCTCACTGCAACCTCCGCCTCCCGGGTTCAAGTGATTCTCTCACCTCAGCCTCCCGAGTAGCTGAGATTACAGGCACCCACCGTCATGCCTGGCTAATTTTTGTATTTTTAGTTGGGACGGGGTTTCACCATGTTGAAACTGGTCTTGAACTCCTAACCTCAGGTGATCTGCCCACCTCTGCCTCCCAAAGTGCTGGGATTACAGGTGTAAGCCACCATGCCTGGCCTTTTTTTTTTTTTTTAAAGAGATAGGGTCTTGTTCTGTCACCCACCCAGACTGGAGTGCAGTGGCACAATTTCGGCTCACTGCAAACTCTGCCTCCTGGTAATCGCCAGCTGGGATTACAGGTGCCCACCACCACGGCTGGCTAATTTTTGTATTTTTAGTAGAGATGGGGATTCACCATGTTGGTCAGGCTGGTCTCAAACTCCTGACCTTGTGATCCGCCCACCCCAACCTCCCAAAGTGTGGGATTATAAGCATGAGCCACCACACCTGGCTGAATTTTGTATTTTTAGTAGAGACGGGGTTTCACCATGTTGGCCAGGCTGGTCTCGAACTCCTGACCTCAGGTCATCCACCTGCCTCCCAAAGTGCTGGGATCACAGGTGTGAGCCACTGTGCCTGGCCTATGTGTTTCATTTTTAAGATTGTTTAGCATTTGAGTTCGTAGCAAAAATACTTCCCCAGAAGGTCTTTCCTATGTTTCTGAATTTTAATATACACAGCACATCAAAACCAGTGAGAGGAATCCTGAATATGATCTGTTTTTCATTTATCTTATTATTAAATAGGTACATAATGTAAAATATCAAATAGTGCTGCATGGCTTGGTATGAACACAGTTCTTACCCTCATTTGCCCCACTTTGGAGGCAACCACTTTCAACTCTTGTAGCTATTTTTTTCAAAATCTACCCCCAAATCTTGAAATAACTTACATATAATGCTACTTCTTGATTTTTTGGTTTTATGAATTTTTTATTGAGTTTCCATTAAGGAAGACAAAGGTTTGGCTCTTTCTCCTTCATCCCCTACCCCATGACCCACATACTTCCTGCATCTTCCCAGGAATATTTGGTGAGACCAATATTTACCATTTACTTTTTTTTTTTTTTTTGAGACAGGGTCTCCCTCTGTTGCCCAGGCTGGAGTGCAGCGGTGTGATCAGGCTCACTGCAGTCTTGGCCTACAGGCTCAAGCAATCAACCTG
>PVKV010009122.1:0-83160 GCA_004027835.1 Alouatta palliata
GGAGTCATAAAGGAGTGAGGCCGGAGGAGCTGCCGGGGTTCCTCCCCCACCTACTGGAGCTCCCTGGACTGGGAAGGAGGGGGTCAGGCAGGCAGGGGCGCAATGGCTCAGCCACTCAGCCTTGAGCCTCTGCGCTGGACAACTCAGCTTCTCAGGACAAGGAAGGTGAGCAGGAAGAGCTCATACCACGCAGTGAAGCAGGCCTGGGCTCCGGCCAGCCAGTACACTGAGGCGGCCACCAGGGGCCCCGCGGCCCTGGCCAGAGTGTCTAGGCTGCGCAGTGTGCCCATGACCGTGCCCTTCTGCCCTGGCGAGCCTTAGCCAGCGACCACGGAGGACAGGCAGGGCACCACAACGGCAGCAGCAGTGGAGCAGAGCAGCAGCCCCAGGCCTAGCATTGGCAGGGAATGGCCCCAGCCAGTGAGGAGGAAGGCAGGCACCAGCAGCAGGAGGGCCCACTTCGTGGCCGAGCCTTTCCTGCCAGGGCGGATCCGCCAGGCGCAGGCACCCTGGATGGTGGCCACGGTGAGGCGGGTGACGAAGAGCATCTTCCCCTGCCGCAGGCTGCTGACCTGGAAGCGCTGGTGTGCTAGGAAGCTCAGCGTGTACTCCAGGCCCCAGAACAGGAAGAGGTAGGGGAAGCCGACTAGGCCCAGGCGGCGCAGGCTGCTGAACCGGTCTCCAGCGGGTGGGTCCCGGCCGGGAGCGGAGAAGCGCAACAGGGCCAGGGGCTGAGCAGATCCGCCGCGCCGCGGAACCTTAGGGAGATACAAGGCGCCCGTTTCTCCAGGGGCAGCGTCTCTGGCAGAAAGCAGGAGATGAACGGCAGGTCGGAGGCTGCGAAGAGCAGGGCAAACCAGGGTGCCATTTCTACGGGCAGCGAGGCTGCAAGCATAGGGCCCAGGGTGAAGCCCAGGGAGAAGGCCACCCCGATGACCGCCATGCCTTGGCTGCAGGCCAGAGGCGAGCCCAGGTCAGCAATGATGGCCGTGGAGAGGCTGACGTTCCCCTTGCTGATGCCCCCAATCAGCCTGCAGGCCAGGAAGGCCGCAAAGCTCCTAGAGGTGGCCCAGACGGCATATGAGGTGGCCACACCCGTCAGGGACAGCAGCATCAGGGGGCACCTCCCCAAGCAGTCAGAGGTGCCCCAGTGAGTGGCGCAGCGAGAAGCTGTAGAACAGAGAAGGCCGAGCCAATCAGACCTCGGAACAAGACGCTGTTGTACCTCTTCTCCACTGGCATCCCAATGGCGGTGGCAAACCAGTCCACCCCTCGCTGCCAGGAGCCATAGAGGGGATCGTGGGCACGGCCGTGGCTCTCCCTGCCCAGGCAGCAGGGGCAGCAGCAGCGTGAAGTTCAGGAGGTCCAGCAGGAGGCCGAGGAAGACGACGGCGACCACGCGGCAATCTGGGCTGCTGGCGGGTGGGTGGGCGCAGGGTGCAGCCTCCACCCACTCCCCATCCCATGGTGGCTGCTCCTTTAATCAACTACCTTTGACATCTTTTATATCCTGCTGTTCTTCTCACTACAAATCCTTTTTCTAAAACATCCGTAGTTGCTGTGAATATCTAATATGCCCCTTATATGTTCTCACCTAATTTAATCATTATTTTCAACTTAAGAATATTATCTAATATGAGAAAAATATACAATGCTTCCATGTTTATTGCATTTACTTTCATTACTGCTAAGATAAAACCCCTTATTGTTGAATTTGGTTGTAGTATTCATGTATGATATAATAAATGTGAGAATCGTGAAGATAATCATTGCTCTACATCCGTCTTCTTGTATGTGACAAGCACATTTATATATGCTTAAGGGATGCTTGTAGAATGAAAGATGGGTTGCAAAATGAATGAATTAAGGAGAAGTAAACAGACTTGGAGGTTTCTTCTTCAATTTGAAGAACAGAGCAGAATGTTTGCCTCTTGTTTGTTCAAAGACAACAGTGCCATTAAAATGATAAAAATCAACACAAAAGGGAAAAATATATTAAAATAATTGGGTGTTCAGCAGTCAAATTATTAAATTCCTAAGAGGAAGAAAGTTGCTGGGCAACGTGCTAAGAATAAAACAGAAGAGAAGATGCTCTAACCAGGGAATGAGTACTCTGAACAGGCTCTGTGCTAAAGCCAGCAGACACAGTTGATAGTAGGGAAAAAAGATGCTGAACAGAAAAGAGGTAAAAGTCTGTCTGCAGAAAGGCTACCCAGGGAGATCACCTCTTTCTGCCAGAACATAAAGGCAAAGCCACCAACAGCTTATCATTTATATTCAGGCAAAAATAAATAAATAAATAAATAAATCTAAAAGAGGTCTTTCTGCAGATTTGAATAATTGCTGCAGAAACTAGACGATTGATATTGAAGTTGGCACCTACCTATTCTGGTATTTATGAGCTCTCAGCCTAAGAGGAAGGTTTCTGTTCATTCACCCTAGAACACAGACTGACATTTACAAGACCCATCCACATCCAGAGAGTTTCCAAAAAGCTTCTCTGTTCAGGAGAATCTGCTTATGTGGAAAACAGGTGTGTGTGTGTGTGTGTGTGTGTGTGTGTGTGTGTGTGTGTGTGTTTGTGTAATAGCAGAGAAAAAAAATATACTACCTACCTAGATGATGAATCTAGTTCCATACTCTCAAACATAAACAGAAAATTCGAAATAATTAAACATATTGCCTCCATAAAAGAGAAAGACCAATAGAAAAACTGAGATTATATTCATCAGTGAAGTCCAAGAAAGCAAAAAGCTAGCATTTATTTAGAGCTTACTATGTGCCAAGGTCTGAAATGAGAATTTCACCTGCTTTATCTAATGAAATGTTCCTAGTATCACTATAAAAAAGCAGATAGAGAACTCCAGATTCAGAGAAACTAAGAAACATTTCTAATGTCACATAGTAAGTGACTGAGCCAAGATATGCACCCAGATCTTCTAAAGTCTCTATTCTTAGACTTATGTTCTACTGGCTTTTGAAACATAGCATCTATAAAACAAGAATGCTGCTATATAATGAGATGGCAAAAATGCTTCCATAAATGTCAGTCATGATTATCATCAGACAAACAGAAAAATAAAGTCAAAGAATTTTCCTGGAACACAGAGCAAAAAGGCAAAGAGAAGAGAATTTGAGCTAAGGGAGAAGAGACATAAAAGAACTACATCTAGGTGATTGAACTTTTTTACAAAGTGAAGACAGAAAATATTTGGAATCACCAAATTTTTCAACCTAATAAAAGAAAAAGAGTCTAGACAAAGTTTCATGCTATTTTATATCCCTAACAGAAAGGGAATATCCTAAGTGATTCCAAAGTAAAAGAAAATAATAAAAGGTCGCTAACAAAAAAAAAATAGCAATCATTTTGCTATTGTCATCATTAAATGTTAGAAAATAAAATTAGTGTAATGCATTCAGAATTTATGGGAAAATTTAAAACTAAATTGTCTATTTTCATATGTGAGTTACAATAAATATGTTATCAGATATTCAAGAATTCAGGAAATTTATCTCCCATATACTCCTTGAGGATGGCCTCATCAAAACAAGAATGGAAATCAAGAAAGGGAAAGATAAAAGAAATAACAACAACAACTGAATTAAACCAGAATAAAGTGAAAAGAAATCTCACTTAGGAAGAAAGCCTAAAGAGCAATTGATTTCAATTGGAACAGGAAAACACTGGACCATCCACAGAAAAATTTCAAATTAGAAAAATTTCATAGATTCTAGGAGCTCCCAGGCAAGATGGTCAAATAGGAACAGCTCTGATCTGCAGCTCCCAGTGAGACCAATGGAGAAAGCAGGTGATTTCTGCATTTTGAACTGAGGGACTTGCTTCATCTCACTGGGACAGGTAAGACAGTGGGTGCAGTCCATGGAGAGCAAGCAGAAGTAGGGTGGGGCATCGCCTTACCTGGGAAGCACAAGAGGTTGGGGAACTCCCTCCCCTAGTTAAGGGAAGTCTTGAGGGACCCTGCCCTGAGGAATAGTACATTCCAGCTCCAGATACAACACTTTTTCCACTGTCTTCACCACTCACAGACCAGAAGATACCTACACCACAAGGGCCCTGGATTTCAAGCACAAAACTGGGCAGCTGTTTTAGCAGAAAACAAGCTAGCTGGTTGTTTTTCACACCCAAGTGGTGCCTGGAATGCCAGTGAGACAGAACTGTTCACTTCCCTGGAAAGGGAGCTAAAGCTGGGGAGCCAAGTGGTCTAGCTCAGCAGATCCCACCCATATGAAGCCCAACAAGCTAAGATCCACTGACTTTTACACTCCCACCAACAGTGTAAAAGTGTTCCTATTTCTCCACATACTCTCCAGCATCTGTTGTCTCCAGATTTTTTAATGATTGCCATTCTAACTGGCATGAGATGGCATCTCAATGTGGGTTTAATTTGCATTTCTCTAATGACCAGTGATGATGAGCATTTTTTCATATGTATGTTGGCTGCATAGATGTTTTCTTTTGCAAAGTGCCTGTTCATATCCTTCACCCACTTTTTGATGGAGTTGTTTGCTTTTTGCTTGTAAATCTGTTTTAGTTATTTGTAGATTCTGGATATTAGCCCTTGGTCAGATGTGTAGCTTGCAAAAATTTTTTCCCATTCTGTTGGTTGCCAGTTCACTCTGATGATTGTTTCTCTTGCTGTGCAGAAGCTCTTAAATTTAATTAAATCCCATTTGTCTATTTTGGCTTTTGTTGCCGTTACTTTTGGTGTTTTAGTCATGAAGGCCTTGCCTATGCCTATGTCCTGAATGGTATTGCCTAGGTTTTCTTCCAGGGATTTTGTGGTGTTAGGTCTTATATTTTAATCTTTAATCTATCTGGAGTTAATTTTTGTATAAGGTGTAAGGAATAGGTCTAGTTTCAGCTTTCTGGTTAGCCAGTTTTCCCAAGACCATTTATTAAACAGGGAATCCTTTCCCCCTTGCTTGTTTTTGTCAGGTTTGTCAAAGATCAGATGATTGTAGGTGTGTGGCTTCACTTCCAAGTGTAAATTAGTGCAACCATTGTGGAAGACAGTGTAGTAATTCCTTAAGGATCTAGAACCAGAAATACCATTTGACCCAGCAATCCAATTACTGCGTATATACCCAAAGGATTATAAATTGTTCTATTATAAAGACATATGCACTCGTATGTTCATTGCGGCACTGTTTACAATAGCAAAGACTTGGAACCAACCCAAATGCCCATCAAGGATAGACTGGATAAAGAAAATGTGGCACATATACACCATCGAATACTATGAAGCCATAAAAAAGAATGAGTTCATGTCCTTTGCAGGGACATGGATGAATCTGGAAATCATTATTCTCAGCAAACTGACACAAGAACAGGAAACCAAACACCACATGTTCTCACTCATAAGTGGGTGCTGAACAATGAGAACACATGGACACAGGGAGGGGAACATCACACATTGGGGTCTGTTAGGGGGTGGGGAGCTATGGGAGTGATAGCAGGGGGTGGGGAGTGATAACATTAGGAGGAATACCTAAAGTAGGTAACGGCAGGGGATGGAGTCAGCAAACCACCATGGCATGTGTATACCTATGTAAAAATTCTACAATATCTGCACATTTATCCCAGAACTTAAAGTATAATAAAAGAAAAAAAGAAGAAGAAAAGGAAAAAAAAAAGAAATTCTTGCTGCCAGCACAGCAGTCTGAAGTCGATTTGGGACACTCAAGCTTGGTGGGGAGTGGAGCATCTGCCATTAATGAGGCTTGAGTAGGCAGCTATCCCCTCACAGTGTAAACAAAGCCATGGGGAAGTGTGAACTTGGCAGAGCCCACTGCAACTCAGCAAAGATGCTGTAGCCAGACATCCTCTCTAGATTCCTCCTCTCAGAAAAAGCCATCTCTGAAAGAAAGGCAGCAGCCCCAGTCAGAAGCTTATAGATAAAACTCCCATCTCCCTGGGACAGAACACCTGGTGAAACGGGCAGCTGTGGGTGCAGCTTCAGAAGACTTACATGTTCCTACCTGCTGGCTCTGAAGAGAGCAGCAGATCTCCCAGCACAGGGCTCAAGCTCTGCTAAGGGAAAGACTGCCTCCTCAAGTGAGTCTTTGACCCCTGTGCCTCCTGAAAGTGAGACACCTCCCAGCAGGGTTCGATTGACACCACATACAGGAGAGCTCCGGCTGGCATATGGCAGGCACCCCTCTGGGACAAAACTTCCAGAGGAAGGAACAGGCAGTAATCTATGCTGTTCTCCAGCCCCACTAGTGATACTCAGGCAAACAGGGTCTGGAGTGGACTCCCAGCAAACTCCAGCAGACCTGCAGAAGAAAGAGGGGCTTGACTGTTAGAAGGAAAACTGACAGAAAGCAATACCATCAACATCAATAAAAAGGACATCCACACAAAAACTCTATCTGATGGTCACCAATAGCAAAGACCAAACGTAGATAAATCCACAAAGTAGAGGAAAAAGCAGCTCAAAAAGGCTGAAAATTCTGAAAACCAGAATGCGTCTTCTCCTCCAAAGGATCACAACTCCTCACCCACAAGGGAACAAAACTGGATAGAGAATTAGTTTGATGAATTGACAGAAGTAGGTTTCAAAAGGTGGGTAATTACAAACTCTTCCAAGTTAAAGGAGCATGTTTTAATGCAATGCAAGGAAGCTAATAACCTTGATAAAAGGTTAGAGGAATTGCTAACTAGAATAACTAGTCTAGAGAAGAACATAAATGACCTGATGGAGCTGAAAAACACACCACGAGAACTCCATGAAGCATACACAAGTATGAATGGTCAAATTGACCAAGCCAAAGAAAGGATATCAGAGATTAAAGATCAACTTAATGAAATAAAGTGTGAAGACAAGATTAGAGAAAAAAGAAAGAACAAAAAGGAACAAACAAAGCTTCCAAGAAATATGGGACTATGTGAAAAGACCAGATCTACGTTTGATTGGTGTACCTGAAAGTGATGGGGAGTATGAAACCAGGTTGGAAAACATTCTTCAGGATTTTATCCAGGAGAACTTCCCCAACCTTGCAAGACAGGCCAACATTCAAATTTAGGAAATACAGAGAACACCACAAAGATACTCCCCAAGAATAGCAACCCCAAGGCACATAATCATCAGATTCACCAAGATTGAGATGAAGGAAAAAATGTTAAGGGCAGCCAGAAAGAAAGGTCAGGTTACCCACAAAGGGAAGCCCATCAGACTCACAGTGAATCTCTCTGCAGAAACCCTGCAAGCCAGAAGAGAGTAGGGGCTAGTATTCAACATTTTTAAAGAAAGCGATTTTTAAACCAGAATTTCATATCCAGCCAAACTAAGCTTCACAAGTGAAGGAGAAATAAAATTCTTTACAGACAAGCCAATATTTAGGGATTTTGTTATCACAAGGCCTGCCTTACAAGAGCTCTTGAAGCACTAAACATGGAAAGGAAAAACCAGGACCAGCCACTGCAAAAACATACCAAATTGAAAAGACCATCCACAATATGAAGAAACTGCAGCAACTAATGGGCATATTAACCAGCTAGCATCATAATGACAGGATCAAATTCACACATAATATTAACATCAAATGTAAATGGGCTAAATGCCCCAGTTAAAAGCACAGTCTGGTAAAGTGGATAAAGAATCAAGACCTATTTGTATGCTATATTCAGGAGACGCATCTCACATGCAAACACACACATAGGCTTAAAATAAAGGGATGGAGGAAGATTTAACAAGGAAATGGAAAGCAAAAAAAAGAAAAAAAAGGCACAGGGGTTGCAATCCTAGTCTCTGAAAAAACAGACTTTAAACCAACAAAGATCAAGAAAGACAAAGACCATTACATAATGGTAAATGGATCAATGCAACAAGGAGAGCTAACTATCCTAAATATATACACACCCAATAAGAGCACCCAGATTCATAAAGCAAGTTCTTAGAAACCTACCAAGAGATTTAGTCTCCCACACAATAACAGTGGGAGACTGTAACATCCCTCTGTCAATATTAAACAGATCAATAAGACAGAAAATTAACAAGGATATTCAGGACTTGAACTCAGATCTGGAACAAGCGGACCTAATAGACATCTACAGAACTCTCCACCCCAAATCAATAGAATATACATTCTTCTCAGCAACACATATCACTCTCTCTAAAATCGACCACATAATTGGAAGTGAAACACTCCTCAGCAAATACAAAAGAAAGGAAATCATAACAAACAGTCTCTCAGACCACAGTGCAATCAAATTAGAACTCAGGATTAAGAAACTCACACAAAACTGCACAAACACATGGAAACTGAACAACCTGCTACTGAATGACTACTGGGTAAATAATGAAATTAAGACAAAAATAAGTATTTGAAACCAATGAGAACAAAGACACAACATACCAGAATCTCTGGAACAGAGCTAAAGCAGTGTTTACAGGGAAATTTATGTAACTAAGTGCCCAGAGTAGAAAGCAGGAAGGATCTAAAACTGACACCCTCACATCACAATTAAAAGAACTAGAGAAGTAAGAGAAAACAAATTAAAAAGCTAGCAAAAGACAAGAAATAACTAAGATCAGAGCAGAACTGAAACAGATAGAGATATGAAAACCCCTTCAAAGAATCAATGAATCTAGGAGCTATATTTTAAAAAAGATTAACAAAATAGATAGACCACTAACCAGACTAATAAATTTAAAAAAAGAGAGAAGAATCAAATAGACACAATAAAAACTGAAAGGGGATACCACCACTGATCCAACAGAAATACAAACTACCATCAGAGAATACTATAAACACCTCTATGCAAATAAACTATAAAATCTATAAGAAATGAATAAATTCCTGGACACATTCATCCTTCCAAGGCAAAACCAGGAAGAAGCCAAATTCCTGAATAAACCAATAACAAGTTCTGAAATTGAGGCAATAATTAATAGCATATCAATCAAAAAAAGCCCAGGACCAGATAGATTCCATCCGAATTCTACTAGAGGTACAAAGAGGAGCAGGTACCCATTCCTTCTGAAGCTATTCCAAACGATAGAAAAAAAGAGACTTCTTCCTAACTCATTTTATGAAGCCAGCATCATCCTGATACCAAAACCTGGCAGAGACACAAACGCACAAAAAAATTTCAGACCAATATCTTTGATGAACATCGATGTGAAAATCCTCAATAAAATACAGGCAAACCAAATCGAGCAGCACATTAAAAAGCTTATCCTCCATGATTAAGTCAGCTTCATACCTGGGATACAAGGCTGGTTCAACATATGCAACTCCATAAATGTAATTCATCACATAAACAGAACCAATGACAAAAACCACGATTATCTCAATAGATGCAGAAAGGCCTTCGATAAAATTCAACACTTCTTCATGCTAAAAACTCAACTTAAACATAAGACCTAACACCATAAAAACCCTAGAAGAAAACCTAGGCAATATCATTCAGGATATAAGCATGAGAAAGACTCAGGACTAAAAAAACACCAAAAGCAATACAACAAAAGCCAAAATTGACAAATGGGATCTAATTAAACTAAAGAGCTTCTGCACAGCAAAAGAAACTATCATCGGAGTGAACAGGCAACCTATAGAATGGGAGAAAATTTTTGCAATATATCCATCTGACAAGGGGCTAATATCCAGAAACTACAAGGAACTTAAACAAATTTACAAAAAAAAAAAAAAACTCCATCAAAAAGTGGGTGAAGGATATGAACAGACACTTTGCAAAAGAAGACATTTATGTGGCTAACAAACATATGAAAAAAAAAGCTTATCATCGCTGGGCATTAGAGAAATACAAATCAAAACTGCAAAGAGATACCATCTTACACAAGTTAGAATGTTGATCATTAAAAAGTCAGGAAACAACAGATGCTGGAGAGGATGTGGAGGAACAGGAATGCTTTTACACTGTTGGTGGGAGTGTAAATTAATTCAACCATTGTGGAAGAGAGTGTGGTTATTCCTCAAGGATCTTGAACCAGAAATACCATTTTACCCAGCAATCCCATTACTGTGTATATACCCAAAGGATAATAAATCATTCTACCATAAAGACATATGTACACATATGATTATTGCTGCATTATTCACAATAGCAAAGACTTGGAACTAACCTAAATGCCCATCAGTGATAGGCTAGATAAAGAAAATGTGGCACATATACACTATGGAATACTATGCAGCCATAACAAAATAAACAGTTCATTTTCTTTGCAGGAACATGGATGAAGCTGAAAACCATCTTTCTCAGCAAACTAACATAGGAATAGAAAACTAAACACTGTATGTTCTCACTCATAAGTGGGAGTAGAACAATGAGAACATATGGGCACATATCACACATCAGGGCCTGTTGGGAGTTGTGGGGGGCAAGGTGAGGGCTAGCATTAGGAGAAATACCTAATGTAGATGATGGGTTAGCATGTGCAGCAAACCACCATGGCACATGTATACCTATGTAACAAACCTGGACATTTTGCACATATCCCAGAACTTAAAAGTATAGTACAAAAAAGAAAAATTACATAGATTCCAATCAATATAACAAAGATAAGTGAAATTACTAATATTATAAAAAGGCACCTATTCCTTTACTGTTACCAAAGGAAGGAAGGGAGAGGGAGGAGCAGAAACACCAGGAAATATAGAAAACTATTTTTACACATAAAAAGCAACCCAAAATGGGGCATGATTTTGAGCAATTAGTGGAGTGCAAGAAAACAGCACTACTCATTTGACCTTGGTGATAGATTCAAGAGGCATGAGAAGTGGGTAATTGGGCCCATGAAGAAGGAAAATAATCTTAGCTCATCAGCTTTAGCATTTACTTAGAGCTAAAGTGTGAAAGAAAATTATTATGGTTTCAGAACAGAATGTGAATGTTTTCTACTTATCTTAATAATGTATGAGTGAAGTTATAGCTCACAGAGGTTAGAAGATGGAGTTCAGGAAATACGCAGGGAAGAGGAGAGGTGCTAATATTAATATCCCCCCAAACATAATGAAGAATAAGGAGGCCCCATGCAAAGACTACAGAACAAGAGAAGAAATTAAAGTGATACAGATACATAACTGAAGAACTTTTCTGAAATATGTAACTATTCAAAATTTGAAAGGGGAGGGAATTGTGTGGGGGAGATTGCATAAAGAGATGAACTACCATATTTCACAGTAAGAAGTAGAGAAGCAGAGATAATACCTAAAGTTGATAAATCAATGAGTATATTATTTATTTAAAGTATATGTAAGTACATATAAAGCATACAATGTGTATGTATGTATATATGTTTGTGTGTGTGTGTGTATAAAGTATACTAAAGTTATAGCATTAACTAATAAAAAAATAAAAAGTGGAAATGATGTAATGGTTAGTGTTTATACGAGCAGTAGGATGGGGACCATGAGAGACTGGGGCTTTCCTTGATTAACACCTTGGTAGTACAGGGCCTTGCCCGTGTGCACATAATACACTGGTAACTTGTTGTAAAGAATGAATTAAATCTTGCAAAAACACTAGAGTTAAATATTGGGATGAATGTCCGTGGAATATCATTATAAAAAAGGAATTCTCAAATTCAATCTCTGTTAAATGCTTTAACATTAACATTATTTATAAATGCTACTTACTTATACAACCCCTTGTTTTGCTTTTCCCCATATACATTTCAGGATTACTTTCTCCTCATATACTTTCTAAAACTCACTGGTCTCAACATATTTTGAATAGTCACGTGCATTTTTCACCAATTTAAAACTGTACACATAAAAAGGCATATATTTGTGGAAAAATTAGACAATTCCAAAAAATATACAGCACAAATGATCATAATCCACCCTTCAGAAGTAACTACTTTTGATACTTTGTCAATTATCTTAATTATTTAACATAGTTGAAATCACACCACAGCTAATATTTTGCATTCTTTCAAAAATTAATATAAAAATTTGTATGCTATTAAAAGGACTATTAATTTAAATATCATTTTAAGTAAACATTGGTGGATTATGAAACAGTACAAAAAAAGGTAGAAAACTCAAAAAGTAAAGTACAGAATAGATAATAATCCTCATAATTCTATAAGCCACTTTACAGTTTTAACATTGTAACATATTTTCCCTGTATGTATTATACATAGCGTGTTTTTAATAGTGAATCTAGTGTAACTGCAAGTTTGTTCTCTGCTTTTTTTTTTTTACTAAATATTGTAACAAAAGTATTCCAATATAAACTTCTTTATGAATATCTTTTACATGTTTTATTTATCAAATTTTAATAAACTCTTGTTCTACTTTTAAGTATTTGGTGTTCTTCAAATACTTCAACTATTCAGATTATAAATAATTATGCAATGAACACTCTAATACATAAAATCCTTGCCTCTTTTGTATTATTTTCATAGCTTAAATTTCCAGAAGTATAAATACTGAACCTAAAAGAAGTTCAGTAAATTTACACTATAGAAAGGTCATTCTGGTCATACCTTTTTCTTAAAGGACACAATGATGAGAAAAAAAATATGAACGTAATTGCTCTGGAACATTTACCTTGAGATATTTTACAAGGCACTCAATCTACCCCTCAACTGTTGGACTTTAGACTCTGCCTTTCCTTCCCAAGTCTACCTACCACTGGCTTCTAGCTATGTCAGGAACGCTGCTACCCCAGACTGAACTCTTATTTAAATCATGGTTTTCACCATAGACCATGTGTATCATTTCTGTGGCTTTTAAAAAAAATATGCCAGAGCCCCAGCCTGGACCTACACACTCACACGGTTGCACCTTTACCCAGGTCTATGGTGATCCTTATGTGTACTCCTAGTAAGGATATTATTACATTCCTCCTTCTGAGCACTCTAGTCCAGTTCTTCCTGTTCCCAGCAGCCTTTTGTGGCACAGGTGCTTGTGGCTTTCCTGCCAGGTAAACTCCCTGCCCACATATGGGAACTGAACATATTTGACAATCCATAGACACACACTTTGTGTACCCTAACCTATACATCTGACTTGAGTTTCTTCAGGAATCTGAAACTGTTCTGTGCTCCTATCTGTATTCTTCCAAGTTCCCAAACACTTCTATCCCTACCATTCAGCCCACTCCAAAATGGAGATTCTGGCCTCTCTCTGGATGCTCCAAACCACTGCAGATAACCTTGTCATGTCCAGTTTTATGCTAGTATGATTTTATCTGCTTTGGGGTTGTTAGGGAAAAAAAATATGGTAATGAATATGAAACTGTGTAAGCTTAGGGTATGATTATTTATCAAGTTAGTTGGAATGGAAGTTAACTGACACTTGCATGTGGTTTAGAATAATATCTGTGGCTCTGATTGTAATCATTTCAGAATCTGGTGTATATTCCTATATTTGTTATTAATGAAATGAACAGCATATCAAAAAGAATTGTATCAAATCCTCAATAAAATCTGACTGATGTCAGATGAAAGCCCTTCTATTGAATTTTACTTAAATAAAGATCTGTGTTTTACCAGAAAAAAAAAAGGGTCATTCTGAATACGATAATTGATAAAGCATTATAATTTAAGCAGGGTGATTGTTTGGCTTATATAAAATGTTTCTGCATAAAAAATTAAAAGGGATAGGTGACAGTTCTTTGCTACTGCTTTGAAAATGAGCGAGAAAACATGATGCCTTTTAGGTTAAATTCACGTATAGCAACCTTAGCAATAACAGAAATAGCAATCTGCTTTCTCCCAAAAGTGAGTAATAATTTATACCAGGAAAACAAACAACACTGCTGGTTTCATCTGTTTTATGGCCAGTGGGTCTACATGGAAGCAGTAAAGCAGGTAAAGATTCTGAGTCAAATACCAAGTAATAGTACTTATTTACAAGGCTGTAAAGAAATTGCTTTAACAAATCATGTTTTCTCTCCTAGCATAACAATCTTTGCATGGCATCAAGTTAAGATAATTGTATAATAAATGTATGATCAAATGGAAATTGGATGACCAGAAATATTAGAGAATTTTTTAATCAATATTAAAGAATCTGGATTTTTGAGACATTTATATACAGATACCTGAAGGGAAATAGAAAACCCTAAAGATTTGCATGGATCTGTAGTATTTTAAGTTCTAAAGGAAAGTACTAAGTAACCTTATTACATTAGTTAGCTTGTAACCCTAAAAACACCACAGGATGTTGATACTATAATACTGACTTCTGTTTCAGGGATTTATGTTAATTACTTGCTTGTTAAATGTCGGTTATCCCTTTTAGTATTTCCTCCTTAGCACTATGCTTGGAACTTCTTATGTTCCCATTAAGTGATTAAATAGTAGCCTTGACTCAAGAAGATGGGAAGGCTTCTCTGTGATTCTTTGGACCATCTTTGGGTCTCTCATTCTAACAATATGCTGCTAACATATCAACATGGCTTTTCATCAGTTCTCACATTCAGGAAAAAAAGGTAAATTTTTCTTTATACTTGTTTTCTCTTTTTGTCAAGAAGAAAATCTTGGCTAAATCTGTGTTGAATATGAATAGGTCAAATGTCTATTAAACAGTCTCTGGCAAAAGGAAGTAGAATTACTGTGACTTACAAGTACCAATCTTGATTAAAGGTGATTAAATGGCAGCCTTGACTCAAGAAGATGAAATAAACATAAGACAGCATATTATTCAACTTTGGAAATGAGTAACGAACAAAGGGGGTGTCTGAGAGTCCATCAATGGTAGAGAAGGTTACTTAAAAGATCTGAAAATAGATCCATGTGGCTGGAAATAGATTTGATGAAGAGTGTGCTGGAGGAGGAATTGTCAAGAGATAAAGATGGAAAGGTTGACCAGAGACAGATCAAATGGCCTTGCATACCAGGTTAAAGTAGTGAAAAAAATCAGTGGAAGTATTTAAACATGGAATGGGAAGATGAGACATAAAGAACAGTATATTTGGAAAATAAGAAAAGAACTGGAGGTACGGTCAAAAATGGGGAAAAAAAGAGGTGACTGCAGTAATCTAAGCAGGAGATGTTAATAGCTAAAGTTAAGATAGTAGAACAGGGACAATATTATGGGCTAAATTA
This sequence comes from Alouatta palliata, assembly GCA_004027835.1. Classification (NCBI taxonomy): domain Eukaryota; kingdom Metazoa; phylum Chordata; class Mammalia; order Primates; family Atelidae; genus Alouatta; species Alouatta palliata. The sequence continues at coordinate 15,045 of PVKV010009122.1, forward strand.
TGCCCTTTCCTAAAAAAAATATTCACATATTGAAGCTCTAATCCCCAGTCCCTCAGAACGTAACTGTATTTGGAGATAGGGCCTTTAGAAATGTAACTGGGTTAAAATGAGGCCATTAGGGCAAGCCCTAATCCTATCTGACTAGAGTCATAAGAAGAAGAAATTCAGATACATGCAGAGACACCGGGGTTGCACTTGCACAGAGGAAGGACCACATGAGGACACAGTGAGTGGAGGCATCTGCCAGCCAAGGAAAAAGGCCTCAGAAACCAAACCTGCCAACTCCTTCGTCTTGAACTTCCAGCCTCCAAAACTGTGAGAAAATAAATTTCAGTTGTTTAAGACACACAATCTGTGGTATTTTATTATGCCAGCCCAAACAAACCAGTACAGATGAATTTCAGTGAACGATTCTGAGAGATATTTAGAAGGCAAAAGTCTTAAAATTCGGTGATGGATGTAAGTTTTAATGGGGAAGCATGAGTCAGAGTGACTCCCAGATTTTTGGTTTCAGTATTTGGAAAGGTACAGAGCCATGGTTGCAGGCAGGAAATCCAAGAGGAGGAGCAGGATAGACTAAAAAATAAATTCTGTTGTGGTCCTGCAGAGGTTTTTTTTAAATCATGCTACATTCTAGTGGTAAATACCCCATAGTTAAATAAATATCTGGATCTGGATCTCAGGAAAGAGAGCTTGGATGGAGGAATTGACCTAGATGTCATCAACATACAGATTAAAAAAGGCTCTGCTAGGGACGAGGAAAAGCATTGGTAGGACTTGGTCACATGAAGAAATGAAAACATCACAGATGATCTCATCCTCTCCAAAGGTCACTAGGATTTGGCTTTCAGGTATTGAGGCAGATACTTGAATGCCTACTCAAAAGATATCCCACACCCCACCACATCCCTTCCCACTCCAACAGGTTTTGTAAAGTGGCAAGTCGCTAGAGAGTGAATCAGGATTGGTACCTGCAAGTCACAGTAATTCAACTTCCTTTTGCCAGAAACTGTTTAGCAGGCATTTGACCTATTCATATCCAACAAAGATATATCTAGGATTTTCTTCTCGATAAAAAGAGAAAACAAGTATGAAGAACATTTTACCTTTTTTTCCTGAGTGTGAGAACTGATGAGAAGCCATGTTGATATTTTGGCACCATATTGTGAGAATAAGAGACCCAAAGAGGGTCCGAAGAATCGCAGAGAGGCTTTCCCGGAGGTCTGTGTTTGTGAACCTGGAATCCTGGAAGCACCTACACACTCACTTGGTACAGGAGAGAGAAATAATCTCTCACTGTTTATTCCACAGTCAGTTAAGAATCCTGTTGTTTTGTTTGTTGTTTTTTGTTCTATTTTGTTTTTGAGATAGAGTCTCGCTCTGTCACCCAGGCTGGAGTGCAGTGGCACGATCTGGGCTCACTGCAACCGCTGCGTTCCCGGTTCAAGCGATTCTCCTGCCTCAGCCTCCCGAGCAGCTGGGAATACAGGCACGTGCCACCACGCCTAGCTTTTTGCATTTTTAGTGGAGATGGGGTTTCACCATGTTAGCCAGGATAAGGTCGCTCTCCTGACCTCGTAATCCACCCGCCTCGGCCTCCCAAAGTGCTGGGATTACAGGCGTGAGCCACCTCGCCCAGCCAGAATCCTGGTTTTTGAAGTTAAAGCATTTCAAAAGGTTCTAGCATTTTTCTCAAAGAACTCACCTACTAAAATGGTACAGAAGTTACCTTGAAAGCATAGGCTAAGATATTAACTTACTCAGCCTACCAGGGCTGAGAAACTCCAACTTTCAACCTGGAGTGAGTTTTTCCTGCTTCAGTTTCTGTTTTTAAAATAATCATTTTAAAAATGGTATTGACTATTTGTGCCTTCCCTGTGCACAATAATAAAGTTGAACAAAGTGTCTGGTAGGATGTAAGAAATGAAACATCAGGCTTGGTGCGGTGGCTCATGCCTGTAATCCCAGCACTTTGGGAGGCCGAGGCGGTGAATAACCTGAGGTCAGGAGTTCAAGATCAGCCTGGCCATCGTGAAACCGAGTAGTGAAACCTTATCTCTACTAAAGATACAAAAATTAGTCGGACCTGATGGCAGACGCATGTAATCCCAGCTACTCAGGAGGCTGAGGTTGGAGAATCGTTTGAACCCAGGAGGCAGAGGTTGGTGAGATGAGATCGCATCACTGCATTCCAGCCTGGGCAACAAAGTGAGACTGTTTCAAAAAGAAAAAAAAAATAATAATGAAAGATCAAGAACCAGTTATTTAAGGAACCTTATACAATAAAAGGGGTTTTTGCGGGAGCCATCAATTAGTTAATAGATACAGATAGCGTAATTTTAAGAATATATTCATTTAATAATCAGGCAGTAGATACTCCGCAATGCTTTTTTATCAATTGAATTTGACATGAAAATTGCTGAATATTATCAGTAAAATCATTTTTAGTTCTTTATTTTCTTCTTACATAAGGAAAAAACTTTCACAAAGACTCTACTTTTTTTTCTCATAAAAGAGGGTAAAAACTGTCTCTACCACTTTATATTTTAATTTTACTACTGAGATAGAACCCTACAAAGGGCCTTCCCTTCTGCGTTCTAAGGCAGGAATAGATACAAGAAATATGTCTCTGGCTTCCCAGGGGAATTTCAATAAACCTTAAAAAAAAAAAAAGAACCAGAAAGAAAATAAAACTCTCAATTCTTTGTATGAAGTAAGCAAGACACTGATGTTAATCTTCAATAAGATTACTCAGTGAAAACAAAAACCATCCAGAGCAATTTCACGTATGACTATGAATGTAAAAATTCATGAGAAAATTACTTTGGGAGGCTGAGGCAAGCAGATGGCTTGAGGTCAGAAGTTTGAAATCAGCCTGGCCAACATGGTGAAACCCCGTCTCTACTAAAAACACAGAAAAATTAGCTGGGCGTGGTGGCACACGTCTGTAATCCCAGCTACTTGGGAGGCTGAGGCAGAAGAATTGCTCGAACCCAGGAGGTAGAGGTTGCAGTGAGCCGAGATCTCTCCACTGCACTCCAGCCTGGCGACAGAGTGAGACTTCACCTCAAATAAATAAATAAATAAATAAATAAATAAAATCATAGCAAACAAAATCCGTTATTACTTCAAAAAGAATAGCGTACACCATAACCAAATATGACTTATTCTATATTCTAATAGGAAATATACTATTCATAATAAATGCATCACTTTAGCATTGAAGTCAGATCATGGCACTTTTCTACTCTAAACCTACCTAAGACTTCCCATTTCACTCACAGTCATGCCAAAACTTCTTACACTGACCTGAAGGGTTTATATAATCTGGCACCTGCTGCATCTGTGTCTTATTCTCTCTAGGTCATACTGGGCACTCTGCTGATTCTCAAACAATTGAGTAACATGCCTGGCTTCTTTGTCTGGAATACCTCCTTCAAGCAACCGCACGGCTGGATCCTTCACCTCCTCCTTGATTGTTTCACTTAAGCGTCCCCCTCACAGTAAGGCTTATGCTGACCACGCTGCTGAAAGTTACAGCCATCCTACCTCCACTGTGACATTTCTGATTCCCTTTCCCTGCTCCTTGTATGTTTGCTTTATGCTATAGCACTTTCTACAGCATTTTGATACCATCTTCTAGAACTGACTCAGCATATCGTTTGTTTGTTTTCTGTTTTTTAGTTTCTGAGACATGGTCTCACTCTGTTACTCAGGCTGGAGTACAGTGGCACAATCACAGCTCACCACAGCCTTGACCTCCCTGGATGAGGTGATCCTTCCATCTCAGCCTCCCAAGCAGCGGGGACTACAGGTGTGTGCCACTACACCCAGCTAATTTTTGTATGTTTTGTAGAGATGGGGTTTCACCATGTTGCCCAGTCTGGTCTCGAACTCCTAGGCTCAAGCGATCCACCAGCCTTGGCCTCCCAAAGTGCTGAGATTACAGGAGGGCAGGACTCTATCTGTATTGTTCACCCCTGTATTCCTTTCACTTACAATAGTACCTGACACATAGCATTAAACTGATCTTTGAAGATAAACGACTGAATGGTTATATTAATAAATGGGAATAGAAAGCATGAGATATTCTCTATAGACACTAAAAAGACATTTGACAAATAAATACACATTCTTTCAAAATGTTTGACTAAATGGAAATTGATGGCTAAATCCTTAACATAATTTCACTGAAAAATATTCTTAGTACATAAACACTGGGGGCATTCCACTAAAGAAGTTAAAAGGATGTCCACAATCACCGTTACTACTTAACAGTACATAAGGTGTATTAGGGAGTCAATTATAAGTAGAAAGACTTAATAAATAGAAAAAGAGCTAGAAAGAAACTAGAACTAGCTGTAGGTAAGAGGATTATACAACTAAAATAAGAAGGTCCAGTGGAAAACTATCAAAATAAATATAAGATTTAGTGAGGAAGTAGAATATAAAATTACCGTTGACCCTTGAACAACATGGGTTTGAACTGATGGGTCCACTTACATGCAGATTTTCTTCCACCTCTCCCATCCCTGAAACAGCAAGACCAGCCCTTCCTTTCCTTCCTCCTCTGCAGCCTCCTCAACGTGAAGACTATAAGGATGAAGACCTTTATGATGATCCACTTCCGCTTAATGAGTAATAATTATATTTTCTCTTATGATTTTCTTAATAACACTTTATTTCTTCCAGCTTACTTTATTGTAAGAATACAGTGTATAACACATATAACCTACAATGTATGTATTAGTTGACTGTTTACCAGGAAGGCTTCTGCTCAGCAGTAGGCTATTAGTTGTTTGGGGGGATCAAAATTTATACATTCATTTTCAACTGCACGGGGGTTGGCACCCATAAATCCCACATTGTTCAAGGCTTGTTCACAACTAAGTGAAGTGTTAAGTGAAAAAAAAAAAGTCAAGGTATGGGAGAGTATGAATAAGTATGTCATTCTCTTTGCTTAAAAATAGAAGGAAAAAAACATATAAATGCATGTGTGCACTATATTTTCAGACACTTGAATATATATATGTAGGTATTATCGCTTCAAAAATTTACATTTTTTTTATAAAAGAAACACCTTTCTCTAAAACATATCAAAATAAAATCTTAAAAAACAAGTTGGGCCAGGAGCAGGTGGCTCATGCCTGTAATCTCAGCACTTTGGGAGGCCAAGGTGGGTGGATCACTTGAACCCAGGAGGTCAAGACCAGCCTGAGACAAATGGTGAAACCCCATCTCTACAAACAAAAAATACAAAAACTTAGCCTGGCATGGTGGTGCATGCCTGTAGTCCTAGCTGCTGAAGAAGCTGAGGTGGGAGGATCGCTTGAACCTGGAGGTCGGAGGTTGCAGTGAGCCAACATCATGCCACTGCACTCCAGCCTGGGCAACAGAGCAAGACCCTGTTTTGAAAAAAAAAAAAAAAAAAGAAAAGAAAAAAAAAAACAAGCTGGAGAGTGAGTAAGAGAGAGAAAAATTCAAACGTGAAGCCTTCCTAGAGTCTGAACAGGGTGAGCCGCCTCATTTCCAAGGACTGCCATTCTCATTGTATGTCTGCCCCTCAACATGTTCATCCAACAAAAAATCATAGTTGATGCTTTGATACATGATTGTGATGCTGCATGAGCTGTTCTTTTTGCTTTGCTATAATTTTTTTTTTGTGTTTTCAGGCAGCTAGAAATGGTGTGTAAGCACCATTAATTCAACTCAACATGAGCCAACAAACATTGAGTGCTGATTTTGCTTATTAGCCAGAGCCATTGCCTTCCATGGTAGCAAATATTGTAAGGGAGACGTGAAACATGGGATATATAGAAGCATAAAAGAAACAAAAAAGGCATCAAGAAACTTCCCAAAGGAGGTCACATCTTATACCAATTTTTAAAACAGACCACAGGAACAGACAGGAGGAATATTCCAAAAGGATGAGATCGCATGTGCAAATTAATAAATGTGTAAAGTAGCACAAAGGTGAGTTTGAAGAACAGTGTGTTGCTAAAATGAAGAGTGATATGCAAAGGGAGTGTGGGAGTGGGAGGACAATAATCAAACTATCAAGGGCCTCGACAGTTTATGCTACCAACTTGAGACTTCATCCTCGAGTGATGTGGAGCCAGAATGTCTTTCAGCAGGGAGAACACATGGCCAGATGCATGTGTTCACCTGGTTAACAGTGCAAAGGATACATTGAAAGGAGCAAGACCAAAAAATGCAACCACCCACTGAGATATGATGAGAACGATGTCTCCTTAGGGTTTATCTTTGTATCCTACTGAGCAGCATGCACAGTAGATTACACACAGTGACATTCAGTAGCCCGGATTGCCTACAATGTCACGACTTTTATTTTTCTGACAGTATCTTAGCTGTAAGAATGAAATAGTGTAAGAATCATTTTAACTTGGGCTGCCCTAGCATTTTGGGACAATATTTTATTTAAATATGCTAACATTTATACTAGAATTATGCAAAAACTAAAGTTTGTCTATATGTTACTCAAAATTCATTTGACGGTGCATGGGTTGTACAGGAATCACAGGTGGTGTTTTGATTTTCCGACTTTGTTATAAATATTTAAGTTGCCAAGTTCCATCATCTCCCATTACCAGCTAAAATAAAAGATTTTAGTGAACTCTTGCTATTCCTCTAAAGGAGCCCTGTTATTCACTGAACTTCACACACACACACACACACACACACACACACACACACACACACACATAGACACCCCAAAACAAAAAAAAACAAACAAACAAATAACAGCAACCAAAAAATAAATAAATGAAACAGGAAAACACACCATCCATCTACCAACTAGATTATTTCCTGGGGGGGAATGAATAGTTGTTCTTTTTCTTGTTTCATTTTGCTGAATAACATATTGAAAATAATTACCAAATAAGGTTTCACAACAGGTGTGACTTCTTAGAATTCTTTCTTGAAGGTTTTTAAATGGACAGTAAAAATGCAGATAATTAACAAAACTTCTCAAATTCAAAGCTGGATGAGGATACATAAGAAAATGACAGTGAGAACATCTCTCAGATGATTTATAATACCTGTTTTAAGACTCAAAGAATCATCTAGTCAGGAAGAAAACAACACACAACCTTTATTTAGAGACTGAATCTAATCACAGCTGGACTTCCTACTGTACCCATCTTTTTCAGGGCAACAGACTACTTTAGATAAATAATATGCATAAGTCATTAATAAGAATATAACTTAGTATATTCAGAGGTAATTATGCTGAAAGACCTAAAACAACAGAGACTGTTTATGTGGAAATAGCCTTTGACAATGTAAACATAAATCCCTATCATTCTCTATTTTTATTCATCTAATTCATGATCAGAACACTATAGAAATTGCCACAAAGGAAATAATTTTTTCAGAATGTTTTAATTTTTAGTGTTAGAATATTAATTTATGTAACACACTATTTAAAATAGTAAAGACTTTGAAAATCTGAAGAACTTTAGGATGAAAATTATATCTTTTAGTATGATGTAACAGTGCCTAGGCAGCTAATATTGTTATCCTAAATAATGGTAGATTTGTTAATATTAGAATACAGTGCTCAAAAATTAGAATCAAATATTCAGATTGTTAACTGAAAAGACACGAGATATTTTTAATGTTCTATTTTCAGGAATATTTGTATGTAAGTGATTAAAAACTTCATTATTTGTTACTCTTATCAGTAAATGGATTACATTTTTACCAATGAATGATATTTGGAATCAAGCATATGGTGAATAAATTTTAATATTAAAAAGCATGAAAGAAAATGGTCAATATTTTTATTTAAAAGGATGTAAAACACACAAGATTCCAAAGCATAATTGTATTTCTTATTTTTTATTTTTGTGGGTACATAGCAGGTATATATCCTTTCTTCTTATTTAATTTTCATTGATGTAATATAAGAAAAGATGTTAAAAGGACTAAATAGCAATGCTAAATCTTAACCCTGACTTTGCATATTTCTTAAGACCTAGTAATTAATTTTCATTTTACTCTTTGAAAAAATGAAGGCCTTCTAAAAATCCAGCTGTTCTAACAGGTACTACAGAGCTCCATTAGTCTCTATACCTTCAACATTACATTCAAGATAAATGTTTGATGCTCCAGGTACCTTTATAGTAACAGGTACCACATGCTGCCCATTTGGTATAAATGGAGAATATAGAAGACAGATTCCCAGACTGAATTTTCATTTACAAGATAGTAATCATATTCTGTCATCCTGTGAAAAAAGTACTGACTCAAATGCAAGGAAAAAATTGTACAAACATCCCAGAATATATACCAGAGCTTATTTCAAAGTGGCAAATGTTGCATTAGTTATCCATGGTCTTTCTTCACTTGTATGCTCTTTATGATTGATTTCCCTGAGTCAGCAAGACACAGTCAAGCTACAGCCAATAACTCTGGAAAAGGTTTGATTTTTCCATGTTTAAGAAAAAAGAAAAAAAAAAAACTCTAAGGGATATTACATGACCTCGGCCTTAAGAATTTATCTTCAGCGGGGGGTGGTGACTCACGCCTATAATCCCAACAATTTGTGAGGCCGAGGCAGGTGGGTCACCTGAGGTCAGGAGTTCAAGATCAGCCTGGCCAACATGGTGAAACCCCGTCTCTATTAAAAACACAAAATCAGTGGGGCATGGTGGCGTGTGCGTGTAATCTCAGCTACTGGGGAGGCTGAGGCAGGAGAATTGCTTGAACCCAGAAAACGGAGGTTGCAGTGAGCCACCGCACTCCAACCTGGGCAACAAAGTGAGACTCTGTCTCCAAAAAAAAGGAATTTATCATCAAGTTATAGAACAATGTGAAAGCCCTGAATCCTTAATGCCACTGGATTGCATACTTAAAATGGTTAAAACTGCAAATTTTATGTTGGTTATGTATACTTTAACAAAAGTAAAAAATAATTCGTCATCAAACATGCATCAGTGAGGCTGCCACTTATCATTTAATTATAGAATAATATTCTTCACATTTGTTCACTATGCATTCCCACGGAGTTTAGAATGTGCCTTTGTTCCCGTGATAACAGCATTTTTACCCATAATCCTGAACTACACCTTGATCCATCAGCATTATTTATTCATTGATTCAGAATATAAATGTTTTACTGCTGTAAGTATGAGTAGTAATCTACTGAGATTAACATTTCAGTTATCAGGCCACAGCTAATATACATAATCATATTTTTAATACCATGCCAGTGATTCCATAAAATCAGCTCACCTAACATGTGTTAAATTCCTATGGAGAAAAAAGGACTTTCCCAGTTGCTTTTATTGTCATCTCAATATACAGTTGACTCACTTTGACTCACTTGTAAGCTTTACGCTCATAGTGTAGGTACGGTCATACATAAGGCTGTTATTAATCTCACACTGTAATCCTAAAGTCGTTAAGGAAATTTTCCAAGACCAAATCTAGTCGGTATTATATGTATCCTATACTTATACTTAGATGTGACCCCTAATCCTCTTGCCCAAAAGAAAAGTGTCTTGCATACAAATTGTCATTCAAAAACTACATTGGTTTAGAAGTATTTCTTCTTGTTTTAACTAATTATACATGTCCAGACAAAAGGAGATCTATTCTAGTCATTTAAAAATGAAAAAAATATTATGTAAATGCACTGCTGACATTTTTCTGCACTGGTTATTAAAACACTAACCTACTTTCAATCCAGTTGTTAAACTCTACACTAACTGTCTCATAAGGAGTCGCTTAAAGATATTTCTGCAGTAGTAGAGGCTGAGATTGGGGCTCTATGCAGTGCTGGTGCAGATGTCTTCCCTGCCTCCACCTGCACATATACACGCTCAGCACACCAAAGGTGGCCATAGTAATGAAGTCATAGGCAGCAGCTCTCATGGCCTCAGAGGAGCATAATGCAGGCCGAGAGCAGTGTTGATGGCAGGGAAGGCAGCATTAGTGTAGGTGTTGTTGATAGAGGAGAAGGCCAAGTCAGAGTCTTCCTGGGCTCCAGCCTTAAAGGAATTGCTGACATCCAGGTTCATAGCCTGTCCTCACCCAAACATTACGCCAGACACCCTCCAACTGCATGGACATGCTGATTAGGGGGGCACTTACTGAGGATATCATTGGAAAGCTTGATGTAATTTGCTGTGTCATGATTCAGAAAGGGGCATCGTAGTTCTTGACAGCCTCCCAAAATAGTATATTACGTTGACACAATCAAAAAATTAACGGATGATTTGAAAATTATTAGATTTGACTAACAATTTGCATTACTATTTATAGCACTTGGTAAACAATCTTAGATATGTCAGTTATGTTAGAAAACAAAATAATTATTTTTAAAATTTTGCTTGTACATTGATTTTTATAACTCAGCTGACCATCTGGCTATTAATATTTTGAATATCATTTCTTCATTTTATTCTCATTAACTCATCACTCCATGAGGATTAAGACCTGCATCTCTGTTTGCTTACCAATGTATCTTCAAAGACAAGCACATTGCTAACACGTAGTAGTTCTTGCAATGTTATGCAATGAATGATTAAATAATTGAATAAATATACACTCAACTACGAGTGTTCATTCCCCAGGTCTCCCTAAATCCAAAGTCAATAATTCTATTCCACAAAATATCTTTTTTGAGAACTCCTAAGTGTAAGGCACCATGAGAATTCCATGAAAGTATGAAGATGAGTAGTTACCCAATTCCTGCTCCAAAACAGCTTAAAATCTAATGAGAAATAGAGCTTCTTAATAAAAATTAAAACCTCTTATAGTTATTGCATACTGCCTTGCTGAACTCTATATTCCAGTGACAGCAGGCCCTCCAGGAAATGATATATCTAACAGCATACACCTGTCCACACACCCATGGCATTTTAGCCTTGACAGTGAATAAAGAGTTTGAGGTTTCAGGATTGTACCTCTCCTACACTGCCCCGGAAGCCACACTCCTCTCATAGCTGTGGTTCTCAAAGAGGAACACTGCACTTGCTTCTGGCTCTGTATGTCATGACAGACGCTTCGTCATCAAGGTTCTTGTTTTTGTTTTTTTTCTTCCCTTTAAAGTTGGAAAATAGCATTATGCATTTTAATAAATATAGCTGTTTCACAAATTCCACTAAATTCCATTCAATCCCATCATTATTAACATGGTTGTCTTCTTGCCTAGTGTGTTATAACAGGCATGAGCACATGCTATTCATTTTGAGAAATAAACAGCATGGATGCTTAAAGGCTTTGAGTAATATCTAAGTTACCATAGAGAAAAAAACTGGAAACAATTATATTACATCATTGGTGTCCTATTTACACTTATTTATGACAACAAAATAAGGTAACAAAGACTTTAGAACATCTAATTTTAGTGAAATATTTTTAAGCAATAGACTTCCAGAATCTATAGAGTCTAGGATGATAGAATTTCCACCTTCATCGATGCAAATCTGACAGGTTGTATATGTAAAAGCATGACAATCCTTTATAATTATTAGAAGAATACCCATCTGGAACATCTTACCAGTCACAGATGGGGGATTTTCATCTGTCCTTTAGATGCCAGAAAAATAAAAGGTTTTGCTATGATTGACATCAAATTTATATTCATAACATAAAGTAATCCAGGTATTCAATGCCATATGCCCTGCCTCAGCTTCTCCTCATGTTCTTGTGAGCTAACTCCTAAATATGTTGAACATGAAATTTAAAAGCAGTCTTGCTGTGAAGGGAATTTCTTCCACTCCATGCTAGCGCTACACGAACTCTTTCTCCTTCTAAACCCAGCAAACAGACTCATAAAGGTACTGTTCATATCCCAAGCCTATAATAAGTAAAAATGACACTATCTCACAACCTTATAACCTTTTCATAAACATTATGTCATTTCAGAGTGGAAACTAATATCCTATTCTGGACATTCTTACAGCAACCTGCTCTGTCATTCTTCCCCATTTATTTATTAAAGATAAAGAAATGCCAATGGATTTCCTAGAAAACAAACCTCTCCAGACAAATCATCACATGGAAGTAAAAATCTCTGAAAGAACAGAAGCCAGAGTTTACTTGTAGGAGTCAGTTGGGTTAATGCAGTAAATAAGTATAACACATTTTTTCTCTAACATCAAATTTATCTTGTCTTTCCTTTCTCCCTGTGTTACTAAGAAATAGAACAATGTTTTGGGTTATTCAATTGAGCTTTGCTCTATACTTTATCACTGGCAATAAAACAATAAAGAAATAAACAATAGCACATCAAATAAGTTGGCAAAGCTTTCTCATGGCTAGAGATTATAGATTCAAGCTAATAAAGTTTCATCTTAAAAGACCACACTGCAACCAACAAAATAAATGAATACCAAATCAATGATTTACAATATATTGGGGTCCTATATTCTAGGAAACAACAAAGTAACTGAAGTAAACTCTCATCTCTCCCTTCCTTTTATTATGCTGTACTTTGTGTCTTTGGGCAGTATTTATATTCTTAACCAGAATTCTAGTACTCAATAAAACAGTGTTAACTGCTGTAAAAATCATGATACCAGTTTCTCTAATCAAACCCCAAACCACTCTACTCAAAATCACCAGACTGCTCCCAATTTGGTATTACCCCTGAAAGGAAGAAAAAGTCATAGAGTGCTTTCAGCTGCAGGCTCAGGGGATTCTTTCAGCTGCAGCTGAAAAATGGGACGTACCTTGCCCTACCAGGGTGTTCCACCATTATTGTGCAAAACACAGACAAGGAAAATGGTAAGAAAGCAGGTAAGACGAAAAAGAAGAATCATGCATCCTTTCTAGAGATTGTATTTTAAGTACAATATCTTCAAGCAAAAACAAAATGGTCAGCGAAAGGCTGAAGGCAATTGGGGGAATGTTTCTTCATCACACTCATCCCCAGCCTTTTCCCCAACATACCAGAGGTTAAAGAAAAACTACTTAAAGCATGAAATGATTGGCAAACATATTAGCATATATTGCAAAATGTGTCTATTTTTTCTTGAGACAGTGTAAATTAACAAAATGCTAAGATAGCAATGAAAACAAAGATAGAAAATAGACACCACTATCTAGTTCAGTTACCTACAAGTAACTTGGCCAAATAATCTCTTTTTCTCCAAAATTATTTTACAGTGTTATTGTAAGAAGAGGGAAAGAGATGTCATGGACTTTTTAATTCATTTTGGCTGACCTTAAAACTAAACATAGTACTCAGGAGCAACTAAAGAGTTCCCGATGGCCAAAGCTGGAATAATTGGAGCAACAAAATTCATAAAGTAGTATGCAATTATAACTCAAATGATAAAATAAATATCCATGAGCCCATAGTGATATAAATAAATGATGGCTTAAATGTAGAAGAGACAAATCTCCTGTGAAGAAGATTTTAGATAATTTATGCAGACACTCTACTCTCAAAGGGATGGAGCATAAGTACCCCGACTCTCACTCCTGAAGTGTAGGCTGTGAACAGTAACTCCTTTCTGAAGAATCCAATGTGGAAAAGAGGAGGGAGAGAGTAACCCTGGGGTGCTGCAGTGGAGACTCCTGATAAACACGACCTCACCAGGTGATCAAGGTTCACATCAACAGTGTTAAGCCATATGGCTAATATGTACTTTTCATATGATGTGATGAGACTGGCATTTTACTTCTGTGGTCTTCCTCCCAAGAATGCATAAAATAAGCATCAGGAGGAAACACCAAATTGTTGTAGATGGGTGTCCTACAAGATGCCTGGACTAGTATTCCTCAAAATTTCGAGGTCATTAAAAACAAGGAAAATCTAAGAAACTGTCACAGCCAAGAGGAGCCTCAGGAGACATGACAACTAAAATAAAACATAATATACTGGTATTAGATAAAAACTAAAGAAATCTGAATAGGCTGTAGTTAATAATGTATCAACCCTGGTTCATTAATTGTAACAAATGTGCCATACTAATGTGAGATGTTATTAACAGGGGTAACCAGATGTGGTATGCATGGAAACACTATTTCCTTAATGTTTTTGTAAATCCCAAACTGTTCTAGAATAAAATTTACTTTAACTAAAGCTATATGAACATAACTCTATTGTGCCACTCATATATTTCCATTTAAAAAAAATTACCTTCATGCTATTCATTCTGTTAAACGTAAGCTGTGATGAGAAAATCGAATCTGACATCTTAAACTGTATCTTTCTGCGGGGATCTAGGTGTCATTAGATTTCTAATCTTACGAAAACAAATTATATAAGTAAAGCTTAACAAAACATTAGCTTAATTCCATATATATTTTAATGTGTATTAGCTTCATTCTCTATATGCTTTTATTTATCTCAAATCAGGTGATTGGAAGAAAACACATTTCAAAAATGAAGATGCCCTGCTTTAAAGGGTAAGTGAGAAATCTACTCCAGAAAACCTCATTTTTCTTCCATAGATAGTTATTAATTTTATTTTCACTTTTGTAAACTGCTCGCTTTGTACTCAAACAAGATGCTTTTTTCCTTTCACAGTAGGCCTTGTCTACCTACTGTGTAAAGAAGCAAAAGAAAAATAAAGGTCTGTTTTCTATTGTGAAGTCATAATGCAAAATATGTATCCCCAAACCAGTGTTTCTGTGGCAACAGACTGATGTTAGAAAAGTGAGCAGGCTGACTCACTCCAGGACAGAAAATAAATGCATGTCTTCTGCTTCCCTTCCTAGCAGGCCCTCTTGGGGAAATACCACTGCCTTTGTAATCAAGATTGAGCCTTTAACAATAGATATCTTACTGAAGGGCTATTTTTCCATTCTTCATTCTGAGGGTTGTAAGATTTAGAGAAGAAGATATTTCCCAGAATAAATTAAATCAGGGTAAACTGAAAGTTGCTAATTTCCCTTTCATAAGAAATTATTTCATCAATAACATTATGACGATATCCTTTTAAATTATGTTTTTATAATTTCCATACCCTTTTGCTAAATATTCTGTCATAGGAAAAGTTAAGAGTTAGTGGGAGAAGGAAAAAGGATCTTCCCTTTAAAGATCCTTTAAAGTTAAGAGTTAGTAAAGATCTTAAAGGATCTTCCCTTCTCCCACTAACTCTTAACTTCCGGTCATTTCTCTTAGGCAGCAGGTTTAAATTATTTCTCATCTTTAAAAAAAAAAAGTAACAATATCCGATGGTGCCTAACTTCTTTAGAAAGTTATACATAAAAATATAAAAATATACCTATATCTATACATGTGCATGCATCCATAAATATATATATACATATACATACATATATATACATACACACACACATATTCAGCCATTACTCTTTCCTCATGGAAATGTTCTTAGGTACCAGTTACTTTTTCTTAATAGTATGTTTGAATGTTCAAAGTAAAACTGTCATTTAACAACCATAAATTAACACCTACTGAGTTCCAAATACTACCGCAGATATTGGAAAATAAATAAGGTATGGTACACTCGTAGAGTTTTGTGGGGAAGTGTAATGGATTGAATAGTGTCCCCAAAACTTTATGTCTACCTGGAGCTCACAATGTGATCTTAATTGGAAACAGGGTCTTTGCAGATTCATTGAGTAAAGTTAACATGAGGTCAGACTAGATTAGGGTGGGCTCTAATATAATGACTACTGTCCTCATAAGAAGAGAAAGCAGAGACACAGAGATACCCACAGGGAGAACACCCTGTGACAACGGAGGCAGAGATTGGAGTGATGTGTCTGCAAGCCAAGGAATGCTACTGACTGCCAGCAGCCACCAAACATAGGGAGAGAAGCAAAAAAGGCTCCTCCCCTGCAGCTACAGAGCAAGCATGGCCCTACAAATCCTTGCTTTCAGACTTCTGGACTCCAGAACTGTGAGAAAGGAAATTGCTGTTCTCAGTCACCAATTTTGTGGTACTTTGTAACAGTAGTTCTATCTGTATATACAGATAGAGTAACCCTGTGTCTATATATACCCAGAGAAGAATTTCTGTAAGAATGGATTCAGTTTAAATAAAACTCTTTAAAACACTGATACATACCAGTCCTTCTCTATCAGCATGGTTGTCCTAGATAAAAATAAAAATTATAAAGGACATAACAGTGAAGACGGGATCAGGGAGGAAACGGGATTTCATTATTTCCTCAGTGGTTGGTAAGCCTGTTCTTGTACCTTGTATTGCACTCATACATTTAACAAAACGGTTGATCATTCTGACTACAGGATACGAGTTTTTTAGTGAGGTTCCCAGCCATCTCTAAAAAGCTAAAACATAAAACTAAAGATGTGTGAAGTGAAATTATCAGTCAGATCTGATGGGTTCCATAAGACGAGCAGCCCATTCAAAGCCTCTTAGTCTCCTTGCTTTCTCCTCGATCATCCAAACTTTACAATCTCAAACTGCATGTGGAGTGCTTTAATCTTTGTACAGCTGCGTTAGACTTTTCCCGGCTCTTTTCACACTTTTTATGGATCCAATTCATCTCCTTTTTAAGGGGCATGTCTAGGTAAGTGACAGGGTGATGATAATGCCTTAGCCACAGAGGCCTTAGAAAAGAATGCTGACTAAAGATTAAATGCTTAGCACTCCAGCCCAAATAAACCACAAACCATGAAGCCAGGGATTAAGACCCCTTGGGAGCACATCGCCCAGGAAGTCAGCTTTCAAATAGAATGAAATCAGTTTTAAATAATTTAACATTAACATTTCTTGGGTCTCTTCCATCATCATATTGTGCCACTTTATACCCCGGGTTTATCTGGACTAAAAAAAAAAAATTCTAAACCTACTTTATAACTACTATATATTGACATTAACAGGAAAACAAAATAACAACAAAAGACACCAGGAAATTGGGACTTCTTAGATAAACAGCTGTGTGGTATTTTGCTTTCCTTTCACTGGAATTAGAAAAATAAATGGCCCATTTTCTGGAAGTGGAGAGTGAAAGGGAGGTAAAGAGAAAAATTGAGAAGAGAACAGTTAAGCAACAAGAAAGCAACAGGATAGGAAAAATATCAGGTCTTCAGAAATAGTAAAGAAATGGAACTCTAATAATGTTTTGTTTTGTTTTTTGTTTTTTGGAGATGGAGTTTTGCTCTTGTTACCCAAGCTGGAGTGCAATGACGAAATCTCGGCTCACCGCAACCTCTGCCTCACAGGTTCAAGCAATTCTCCTGCCTCAGCCTTCCAAGTGGCTGGGGTTACAGGTGTGTGCCACCACGCCCAGCTAATTTTGTATTTTTAGTAGGGACAGGGTTTCTCCACGTTGGTCAGACTGGTCTCGAACTCCCGACCTCAGGTGATCCGCCTGCCTCGGCCTCCCAAAGTGCTGAGATTACAGGCATGAGCCACCACACCGTCCTTCTAATAATGTTAAAGAGTGCAAAGACGATAAGACACCAGCTCCTCTTAGCATCGTATGGAGAAGTGTGAGAGAAGAACCTGAACTGTGTGCTGCTTGCATGTAGTCACTGAGTCCCCCCTACTCTCCTGCCCTGGTCAGTTTTTCATTTCCTCTCTGATATCATTCAATCTTCAAAGACCATCCATCACTCCTTCACTGAAAAATGTCTGCTATTCCAGAAATAACACAAGGGCAGATTTTATCCCATTACTGGCATTTTATCAAAGTAAAATTTCCATGGCTTTTTCTCTCAGAGGCTATGCCAGGGCTTGGTTCTTCTACAAAAAAGGAAAGCAATTTAAGTGTAAGTGTGTATGTGTGTGTGTGTGTATTTCCAGTTCTATCCATATCTATATTTCAGCAGAATTACAATTTCTGTGGGAATCAAAATTTGAATAAAGTAAATAATACACTTCGAAGTCTTCATTATAAACATTTCATTGACAATATAGAAAGGAAATTGATACAGCATTAGCAATAAAAAACTTTGTGGCTAGGTGAGGCTGTGGGGGTCACCTCCTGCCCCCATCCCTGTAGCCAGAAGCTGCCTCTATACACTTTCAAGTGCTGTGCCTGCTGCTTACAACTCTCTTCTCCTCCTACCATCACAACTCTTTCAGGTCACTGTTCAATTGTTCCCAGATCAGAAAGCCCCTCCCTTGCTAATTGATATAAGACAGCAACCACCCAACATTTCTGTTTCATTTTTACCTTCATTCTATTGCATTTTTACCCATAGTGTATTCGTTCCACTGATACAATATTTGCTGATGCATTTTTGGCCACTATCATGTGAATGCCAAGAGAAAAAGCACTTTTCCAGTTTGGTTTATTGCCTTATACCTGGCACCTAGCAAAACACTTGGCTCCCATAGGTTCACGATGAATCTTTACTGAAGGATGAAGGACTCCAGTCATGCATTGCGTGCTAGGATTACTCTTTAGTATTTACCCTAAAAGGAAGAGAAACCACTATATTCCCACCCTTGCTGTAGAAATGCTTTGGGGTAAAAGAAAGATCAAGAATTGCAGACGGTGTATATACAGATAAAAGTAACAGACAGCTTTAGCAGCTTGAATAAACAATTTCCTTTTCAAAGACAGACCAAAAGGCCTAAAGGGCTACATCCAGGGCTCTCCTGGTCCTTACTCTGTCCTTATCACATGGCCTGCAGAAATTGTGCTGAGAAGTTTCATCCATTTCAAACCAACTTGTAAAGATTTGTCCCTACTGAGAGCAGAACATAGGGTCTAATTCACTCTTGGGTCACCAAGCAACAAGGAAAGAAACTGAGCACACAAAATGGGAGGTCTTAAAATGGCAACTAGAAAATTCAAAGTGAATCTTAGGAGATTACGAAACTGGAATTCAACATGAAGACTGTTACCCACTTCATCTAAATCTGCAGTTATCTACCAATCTGGGTGAAACACTAGTATAATTTTTGTGCTGCAAAGTCCATCTACATTCCTTCTCTCTCTCGCAGGGCATATAGAAAATGTATTTCTGAAAGCCACAGTAAGTCGGTAAAACCAAAATTCAGATATGTATGTAGTAGAGGTTATGTTGATGTCCTGTCCAGATCTTCTTTTATGAGGCCAGTGCCAATAAGGAGCCACCTAACCAGGGAAGTCACACACACACACACACCATACATACACACACACACACACGTACACACACACATATCACACACACATACACATACACACACACCACACACACACATACACAGAGACATACATGTACACACACATACCACACATACATATACACACATATGCACACACACAGACACATACACACACACATAGACACACACCACACACACAGACACATACACACACACATAGACACACACCACACACACAGACACACACACAGACATACACACATGTACACACACATACATACATACACCACACACATGTACACACACAGGCACATACATACACAAATATACACACACACACCACACACACAGACATATACACACATGTACACACACACATACCACACATACATACACATACACACACGTACACACACACACCACACACACACACCACACACAGATACACACACACATACACACATACACACACACAGACACACACACGTACACACACACACCACACACACACATACACACACACAGAGACACATATACACACACGCACGCAGTTCACAGGGCTCACAGCCAATGATTGACAGACACCCTTAGCTGACAATTCAAAGTATAACATGGCTTATGCTGTGTTTCATTCTTTCGCAGTCCCACTCCTTAGTCCCACAGCGAATCCACCTCTAGCCAAGGCTAAAATTTACTTGAAACCACCCTTCCTTCCCTAGCCTGCATCACCTCCTCCCTCGTAGCCTCTTTCTGAAGAGCATTCTTTCAAAAAATAATGGCACCGGAATCCTTGTCTCAGGTTCTGCTCCTGAAAGTCCAACATAAAACAGTATACCTCCAGGTTAGGTATTGTCTAAAAACCTGAACTACTTTGGCTTAATTTACATTACATTGGAACAAATGTGGTATAGTTTAGAGATTTGTCCCCCCAGGCCCCTTGTTGAAGTCTTATTCCAATCTTAGAGGTGGGGCCTAATGAAAGCTGTTTGGGTCATGAGGGTTGATTCTTCATGAATAGATGCCCTCTCTGGGGAAGAGAGAGTGAATGCGTTTTCGCTCTATTAATTCCCACAATAGCTTGTTGTTAAAAAGAGCCTGGCACCTCCCTCCTTTCTCTTGCTCTCTCTCTCTCACTTCCCCTCTTACCATGTGATCTCTGCACTTGCTGATTCCCCTTCCTCTTCTGCCACGAGTGGAAAAAGTTGAGGCCCTCACAGTGGATGCTGCACCATGCTTCTTGTACAGCCTGAGGAACTGTGAGCCAAATAAACCTCTTTTATTTATAAATTACCCAGCCTCAAGTATTCCCTTATGTCAACACAAAATAGTCTGAGACAAAAATCCTTCCTCATTTTGAGGTCACATAAATTTAATAAATTTTGAGTAAGTTCTTAGAATTACAAAGATATTGTATACACAGACAGAACTTTCCATATTTCAGTTGGCCAGTTCATTGCCCATCCAAGCTGTGACAGTGTTGAGAAGGAAAACGGGAGTGCTTCATTCAAATGAATGATTGCAATTTATAGCAACACGTTCTCCCTTTGCTCCTTTTCTGTATGTATAATTGGTGGCTTTGCTTTTCTTTGTTTTTAATCTTTCAATGTAGAAAAGTTGACCCTCAAAGCTTAAGGAAATAATTTATTTAGCTTAGTCAGAGTCCTTCTTTTCTAATTTCAATGTTTAGTCTTATGAAGTTGGTCTTGTGTGTTTGATGGATTTTAAGTGATCTCTTTCTCATGATTTCTATTACAACTTTATGCTGGTTATAGTTGGTTAAGAATTTAATCTGTCTCCTGCATTGGCAGCGGTGTGAATTATCTTCACAATATGCAGGCTTGCTCCTTTTTGGTCAGTTATTTCTCTAGGAATTATAATGCCACTTGAGAACTTGGTCAATTGCTTCTTTATTTTTAATTCACATTTTTAGTAATAACATTATTAAAAACTTCTCTGAAGATACACTATTTATTACATTCTCTTGAGCCTAAGTTCTCCTGAGTGGATTTACTTGATTTATATACTACTTTCTCATGGAGCCGTTAGATTTATATTTTAGTCAGTTTTCTATTTTCTTACATTATATTAGAAATATACACTGCCTTAATTAAAATCACACCACATGGTGGCTGTACCTTTTATGAAGGACAATATTCTTTCTTTGTTGCTTAAAATAATCCAAAATGTGACTAATATAAGCATAACAATAATGTATATTTTCTACATTATATTATTGGTTATCTAATTAATATTAACATGATATTATTAAGTATATTTTATTTTTCATATTGCCATAACTATGTAACATTTTTTATTTTATTGTTTATTCTGTGAATTTCCAATTATAACTAGCTACACAAATATTTTCCTATGTATTCAACAATCATTAATACATAGAATGATATCTTTTTTACTTTTCTCGGTTCCTTAAATATAAATTGAATATAATAACAAGAATTACCTCATAGAATTGTGGAGAGAATACAGCCTGGCAGGTAGTGAGCCCTCGGCAAACAGTAGTCTGACAGTTATGCTGGTACAGCAGTCTGTATTTCAGTCTAGACAGACACCAAAAGGAGTCACGGTCACATCAAAGATGTGAGGTTGTGGAAAAATCTTATCATCTAATGATTGGCTAAAGGAACTAGCACTATTGTGTGGAAGAAAAATTAGATTTTGGCAGGGTGAAGTGGCTCACGCCTGTAATCCCAGCACTTTCGGAGGCTGAGGCAGGCAGATCATGAAGTCAGGAGAGTGAGATCATCCTGACTAACACGGTAAAACCCTGTCTCTACCGAAAAAAAAAAAAAATACAAAAAATAAGCGGGGCGAGGTGGCACATGCCTATAGTCCCAGCTACTCCAGAGCTGAGGCTAAAAGAAAATACAAAAAATTAGTGGGGGATGGTGACACGTGCCTGTAGTCCCAGCTACTCCAAAGGCTGAGGCAGGAGAATCACTTGAACCCAGGAGGCGGTGGTTGCGGTGATCCAAGACACGCCACTGCACTCTAGCCTGGCAACAGAGTGAGACTCTGTCTCAAAAAAAAAAATTTTACGTCTGTGTCCTTAAAGGCCAGGGTGAGAACTAACAGGTGGAAGCCATGGGAAAACAGCCTTCGTTTCCGCATATGGAAGACGTTCCAGCTGCCCCAGAAGGAAGTGAGTTCCCTGTCTCTGGAGATTTTAAGCAAAAGCTGAAGAGCTACCTACCAAAAATATTTCAGAATAATTTCTCAAGTTGCTGGGAAGTTTGGCTAGAAGAATTCAAGATTCCTGCCAACTCTAATCACAAAAACCATTAAAACCCAAAGCTCACGTATGTGTACTGTGCAGCACTATGTCAAGCACACAACTCTGTTAATCATCGCAACTTCAGGAGGTAAGTGCTAAGATGATCACTCCCATTTCACAGACAAGGAAACAATGGCTTAGACACTGCGCCTTAAAGCAGGGGTTCCCAGCCCCTGGGCTATGGATCAATACTAGTCATGGCCTGTTGAGAACCAGACCAAACAGCAGGAGGTGAGCTGCAGGAGAGTGAGCATTACCACCTAAGCTCCGCCTCCTGTCAGATCAGTGGCAGCACTGGATTCTCATAGGAACACAAACCTTATTGCGAACTGTGCATGAGTGGGATCTGAGATGTGCTCCTTATGAGAATCCAATGCCTGATGCAATGAGGTGAAACAGTTTCACCCTGAAACCATCTGCACCACCCCCGACCCCATCCATGTAAAAACTGTCTTCCGTGAAACTAGTCCCTGGTGCCAAAAAGAATGGGAACCACTGTCTTAAAGGACCAGACAGTCCTCAACCATTAGAATACACTGCTTTCTGTTACATGAAAAAAAGTGACTCAGATCCCCGTCAACAATAATGGTGGACACTCTCTCTTTCTTCTCATATAGTCTCCTAGTCTTAACAATTTGGAACACTTTGTAAGAAGACAGAATGATTCTGGAATTGTTTGTGAACATTGCATAACCCTGCATATTGATGGGTTATGCATGTTTATGCCATATTCACAAACAATTCCAAAATCTTCCTGTCTTCTTACAAAGGTTTCTTCCTCATTCGCTACACATGTTTCCCATGCATTGCCTCCAGGACCTGCTCTGCATCTCCAACTCTTGGATCTGGGATAACGGAGCAGCCACCATCTCAAAAGGTATCTGTAATCATGGCAAAGGACAAACAGAAGAGCTCTGAAGGGTGACACACTGGCGATTAAATGCTCAGATAAAGAAGTGACACAAATGCCACTTTAGTTCACAAGTCAGCGGTCAAAACTAGTGACTTGGACACCCAGCCGCAAGGGGCTAGGAAGTATAATCCTGTGATGCTCAGAAGGCGGAGAGCCGGAAGTATTTGGTCAAGCAAACGAAAATATTTTCCCCAGGATGTTGATGAGAGTGAACTTTTTGTCATAGCATAATATAGTGGTAACATTGTTCATTTATTTGTCTTTAATGATATTTATACCTCTTCCAAAAGTAGAGTTTCTTCTAACATGAATACAAGCCATTAAGATGTAAAACACTTTCAAAGCATCTGAAATAAAATAATGATTAAAAATAATAAAAGATATAAATATACTGCAAGAATATAATAGTATCTGTTCACTCCCAAAACAATCCACTTGAGTAAAGATGATGACACAATTTTAATATGTAGTCTTTTTGAAACTATAGACTGAATTTCTGTTAATCTTGGTAATGCTAACTGATGAAGATTCATTTTTCATTAACAGCTTTATTGCTGTTTATAGGTCATATAAGTCATTAAATATTTTGTCTTCCAAATGATCTCTACTTTCAAAACAAATTCCCAAAAAGGTATGCTGTCTTTAGGGCACAATTCACTTTTGGTTGCTCCAATTGGAATGATAGCATTTTGATAAAAGCTATTCTCCCTGCTCTTGGAGGCTCTGATGAAAAAGCAAATGTTGTACTGTGTAAGAACAGTCAGTTCTTGTGATGGTTATTTTTGTGTGTCAACTTGATTGAGCTAAGGAATACCCAGATAGCCAGAAAACATTATTTCCAGGTTTGTCTTTGAGGGTGATTCTGCAAAGGATAAGCACTCAATTATTACACTGAGTATAAAAGATCCACCCTCACCAATGTGAGAAGGCATTATCCAATTCACTGAGGGCCTGAATAGAACAATAGCCTAGGCTAGCAATGTGCAGAAAGCAGAAACTGGACCCCCGCCTGTCACCTTACACTAAAATTAACTCCAGATGGATCAAAGATTTAAACATAAAACCTAACACCAGAAAAACACTAGAAGAAAATGTAGGCAAAACCATCCAGGACATAGGCATAGGCAAGGACTTCATGACTAAAATGCCAAAAGCAATGGCAATAAAAGCCAGGATAGACAAATGGGATCTAATTAAACTCCAGAGCTTCTGTACAGCAAAAGAAACCATCATTAGAGTGAATCAGCAACCAACAGAATGGGAAAAAGTTTTTGCAATCTACCCATCTGACAAACGGCTAATATCCAGAATCTACAAAGAACTAAAACAGATATACAAGAAAAAACAAACAACCCCATTCAAAAGTGGGCAAAGGATATAAACAGATACTTTTCAAAACAGGATATATATGAGGCCAACAAACATATGAAAAAATGCTCATTATCACTGGTCATTAGAGAAATGCAAATCAAAACCACACTGAGATATCATTTCATGCCAGTTAGAATGGCGATCATTAAAAAATCGGGAGACAACAGATGCTGGAGAGGATGTGGAGAAATAGGAACACTTTTACACAGTTGGTGGGAGTGTAAATTATTTCAACCATTGTGGAAGACAGTGTGGCGATTTCTCAAGGATATAGAAATAGAAATTCCATTTGACCCAGCAATCCCACTATTGGGTATATACCCAAAGAACTATAAATCGTTCTACTATAAAGACACATGCACATGTATGTTCATTGCAACCCTGTGTACAATAGCAAAGACCTGGAACCAACCCAAATGCCCATCGGTGATAGACTGGACAAAGAAAATGTGGTACATGTACACCATGGAATACTATGCAGCCATAAAAAACAATGAGTTCGTGTCCTTGTAGGAACTTGGATGAATATGGAAACCATCATTCTCAGCAAACTGACCCAAGAACAGAAAGCCAAGCACCATATGTTTTCACTCATAGGTGGGTGTTGAACAACGAGAACATGTGGACTCAGGGAGAGGAGCATCACACACAGGGGACAGTTGGGGGGGGTAAGGGAGAGACAATCGGGGGGTGGGGGGAGGGATAACATGGGAAGAAATGCCAGATATAGTATGCACCTAAAGTAAAATAAATAAATTAAAAATAAAAAAGAACAATAGCCTAGTCTTAACAATTTGGAATTTCTTCTGTATCAGTCAATATGCAGGGTTATGCTATGTTCACAAACAATTCCAAAATTTTCCTGTCTTCTTACAAAAGTTTCTTTCTCATTCACTACACAGGTTTCTCATGGGTTGGCTCCAGGACCAGCTCTGCATCTCCTACTCTTGGATCTGGGTTGCCAGATCCAACTCAGAGGAAGTACCACCCAGAGGAAGGTCAGAGAAAGCACAAAGTCATTTTTTTCTGCTTGAGTTGGGACATCCATCTCCTCCTGTCCTTGAAAATGGGAGCTCTGGTTCCCAGGCCTTCAGAGTCTGGGACTTATACCATGGCCTTCCATGTTCTCAGGCCTTTGGACTCAGACTGAATTATACCACTCACTTTCCTAGATCTCCAGCTTGCCAATGCCAGATTGTCAAACTTCTTGGCCTGCATAATCATGTGAGCCAATTCCCATAAATCCTCCTTTAGCTATCTGTCTATCTATCTATCTATCTATCTATCTATCTATCTATCTATCTAATGCCTATCTATCTATCTCTATCTCATTCTCTCTATCTCTGTCTATTTCTATCTCTATCTCTATCTCTGTCTCTATCTCTATCTCTGTCTCTCTCCTACTGGTTCTATTTCTCTGGAGACCCCTGGCTGAAATAGTTCTCTAGGCTCTTTTCCACCCTGTCATCTTCTAAATCCTCATGGGTCTAAAACAATCTATAACAGGCTAAGAATAGTTGCTAAGTGTTGTCTTGAACCTATTCAATTAAATAAGCAATTACTTTAAAATTGAGAGTTAACCATAACTGTAATTCTAACTCCAAGAGCTATGACTTTTCTAGTATGAATCATTCCCTTCAAAGGCACAATCCAGAAGCTTTCTGTGCACAGTATCAGAACAATGAATTTCTTTGGTTATGAGCTGTCATAGCAACCTTAACTCTGATTCATTTTCCTCAGTTCTTTATTCAGATACAAGGGTTGAATGCCTCTCTCTCAAAAAGATAGTTTGACTACTCCACATTATTCTACTTTATAGAAATGAATTTTTTTAATAAAGAGGATCCTTTGTTTAAAAAAAGTCTAGAACTAACAAAAATCTTAATTTTCATAAAATAAATTGGAAATACATACTTTAAAATGGAAATGTTTGTCTTTGAGTTTGCAAATATTTTCATTGATAAGGTGTTGAGGACTTTTCTTAAGTCTTTTTCACTTTGGCACTAGAAAATTTAAACTAGGAAGTATGCTGGAGGAGAAAAAATTATGACAAGCTTGTGAAACAGCACTGCATCCTTGGGTTTATGTGCTAGTTCTCGTTGATAAACTCAAGTACATGTCAGACGTTTTTAGCAACCATGCTCCTCTGACATATTAAATCGCAGGCTATTTGCATTTTGTGAATGCAATCGGTTATTTTCTTCCTTTTGACTTATTTTGCCTTTCTTTGGCCTTAGTACTTTTTCAAGAGAGGATGTAGTTACTAGAATTACTATAACGTAAGTACTGATAATCTGACTTATCATCAGCTGGAAATAGAGATGTCCAGAAAAGTTCCCATTTAATAGTTTTAGACTCTAAATCACAAAATTTGAATATTTTCACTTAATGTATTACATAGGCTGAAAATTTTACTGTAACTTTGGTTGACTTTATTACCAGCAAGTTGTTCTCTTAAGCATATACGTACAACATATATGTGGTATATGTGATATATAGATATGATATATTGAAGTGTAGATTGTAGAACTTCTTGGCCTGCATAATTATGTGAACCAATTCCCATAATAAATCCTCTTTTAGCTATCTATCTGTCTATCTGTCTATCTATTTACCATCTATCTATCCATCTATCTCCATCTCTATGTCTGTCTCTATCTCTATTATCTCCTACTGGTTTTATTTCTCTGGAGAACACTGACTAAAATAGTCCTCTAGGCTCTTTTTCAACCTGCTATCCTCTAAATACTCATGGCTCTAAAACACTCTATAACAGGCTAAGAGTAATTGTTATCGTTCTCTATCTATCTCCTACTGGAGATAAATATATATATATATATATATTATATATATGACATATATATTATATATATAATAAATATATGACATATATTATATATAATACATATATGACATATATTATATATAATATATATGACATATATATATTATATATATTATATATGTATATTATATATATTATATATGACATATATATATTATATATATAATATATATGTATATTATATATATAATATATATGTATATTATATATATAATATATGACATATATAATATATATATAATATATATGTATGACATATATATAAAATATATGTATGACATATATATAAAAATGTATGACATGTATTATATATATAATATATATATGACATATATTAAATATATATAAAATATATGTATGGCATATATTATATATATGATATATATTATATGACATATATATGATATTATAATTGAAAAATCCAAGAGTGGAATTCCTGACCCCAAGAAGCTTATAATCTAGTAGTGTTATTAGGAGTGGGAATGCAGGCTGGGCGTGGTGGCTCACGCCTGTAAACCCAGCACTTTGGGAGGCCGAGGCAGGCAGGTGATGACGTCAGGAGATCACGACCATCCTGGCCAACATGGTAAAACCGTGTCTCTACTAAAAATACAAAAAAAAAAAAAATCAGCTGGGTGTGGTGGCTCATGCCTGTAGTTCCAACTACTCGGGAGGCTGAGGCAGGAGAATTGCTTGAACCCAGGAGGCAGAGATTGCAGTGAGCCGAGATGGCCCCACAGCACTACAGCTTGGACGGCAGTGCGAGACTCCTTCTCCAAAAAACAAACTAACAAACAAAAGAGTGGGCATGTAAAAAAAAATAACCATACTACAAAGAAGATGTAAAGAGTATTAGAGCCACGAGGACTTCTGTGCATAGCACCTAGAGGTCACCTTAAGTTAGAGGAAACGGGGAGGGCTTTGTGGAAGAGGTGGCATATGAACTAGGTTGGACCTTAACGTACGGGTAGACTTCTGAAAGACAGAATTGGAATAGGAGAGTGCTCTGAAATGATAAAATATTAAAAAAAATAGGAGATGTGTTTGGGAAAAAGCAAGTAGTCTTATTTGGCTATAGTATAGGGTACAGCAAAGAAGAAATAAGAACTAAAATGTAAGATGTAGAGTCTCAAAGTCTTAAAATGCTTAAGCTAGAAGAGATCTCAGTCAACTTTTGTCTTACTTCATGTTTTCACAGATGTGGAAAATAAAAGTCCCTTTTCACATGCTCCTTTGTTTATGTGCCCTGTTCTAAACACTTATTTTTAATTTGATTGTGTTGTCCCATTGCCATTGATAGGCTCAAATGTAATTTTTATGCAAATAGCTTGAGTAAAAGTTACTCAACAAATTCATCCATGAAATATACACATACATGAGAAATGGTATCACATCTTTCTTTTTCCAGCTCTGACAGCCAAAATTTGAACATGATATATCCTTTCCCCAGAATTCAGCTGTTAAGTTTGTCAATTTATTTGGCTGCATGAGGGAATGAGGCTAAGCTATACTTCAAGTTTCATAGGCCAAGTTCTCCATTTTTAATATTCTTGCATTTCAGGACAACACTGCACAAAAATAAATAGCATCGGCTCTAGGCTTTTACCTAAGAAGTGTGTCTCCTTTTAGGTTTGCTCTTGCAGATTTTGCCTCGTGTCCCCAAATCTGAGTTCCAGTAGGCACTGAATCCTGTCTCCTTTCCCATTCTCCTAATGCTAAATTGTGTTCATTTCAAACACACACACACACACACACACACACACACACACAAAATGAAAGCAAACAAACAAAACTTTCCTATTCAAATCTCTTAAAATTGTACAATATCTGCCCTCCCGAACAAGTTCTGCTTCTCTGATATTTCAGTTACAGTGTCCTCACCCAAGATACTGTTCTTTTCAACTGCTGTTTCTCTATGGAAACTCACAGCCAGCTAAGCCTGTGTTTCCATTCACTCTGAAAAGAAAGCTCTCCTCTTGGGTCTTCACAAACTCAACTCTTCAGCTCCTAACAAAGAGAAAGAATGAATGACCCAGCAAGCTCTTGAAAATAGCCCAGATGAAGTACAATAACCATTTTCATCTTTAAAACCCCTCAGAAGCTTGTCACTGTTGTTGACATAGCTTTTCCTGTGTAGCTACTGAAATTCACAGCAGCATCTCTTTGTCCACGGGCCTATGGGTGCCTTTCTGTAGCCTCTATTATGCCAAAGTCACCTTCCCCATCATTGTTTTCAAAACCTCACTGTAGAACGCAAATCAGGGCCTGCCATACTGTGCCTCAGAGTCACTCACTTTCTAGGCCTGTTGTTGGGAAAAGCCACAGGGCTTTAGTTTGAGGGTCGGTCTTTGGTTTGACTCTACATAGCAGTAGCTGTTCTTCATACTATGCTCTGTAGGAGGGAGGACTCTTAAACACACTAGCCAGTCCCGTGTTGTTAGCATAAGAGCCTTGCAATATTGATAAAGTTAGATTTCACCCTACGTCTCCCCCTCTGTGCGCTTAAAGTGCTATTCTACATCTTTGGGTGTTGTATTCTCTGAATATTTGCAGAAGTTAATTTTATTTTATCTGCTCCACTTGAACCTAAGTCTTCAAGTCCAGTCATCCAATTAAATAAAGTCACCCACAAACTAGAAGGCCCTCATTCATATTAATTGGAAAAAAGCCAATAATAACTTGTCAAATATTCACCAAAAAAGGTGTAATAATATCCCCCCTGTACAGAGTCAAAAATCTCATCATGCACAGAAACCATTTAGAATTCACCCAAGTACATTACAGCCACACATATTTTTAAGGAAGGGGTAAATATACTTAACATTGCTTATAGCATGAATGTAGAGACAAACTCAGAGCCAGAAATATATTTCCTGAAGAGAAGTTCAAACTTCAGGAAACTGAGGTAAAATGGAAATATTTATCATTATTGTGCTGTTGCTGTTCTATCCCTTCCTATCTACGGAAAAAAAAATTAATCATTTTCTATTGAAACCCATCAATGGTCCTTTCATTCACTCATTCATTCAACACATATGAATTAGACACAAACTATGTGCTAGATACTATGCTAAACACTAAGGAGGTATTGGTGAAAAATACCAAAAATAATTCCTGCCCACATAAAGATTACGGTAGTTTGTGAGTTAAATAATAATGGATTTATAAGTGTAAAGTGATACAGAAAGAGGGAACTGAACAGAACTCTGAAGTACCCAAAACTGAAACGATAATCAGGAAAATATTGCAAAGGGTGACAAGGCAAGAAAAATGGTGAATAAATGGGAGAACTAATGATCTTTCACATCAAAGTCTAAGATTTCAGACAAATTGCCAGAACGTATACAATGCTGAGCTCACAAGAAATGAAAGAAAATCCCTCAGTGGAAAATTAAAATTAAAATAAATTAAGGAATAAAATGCCAGGAAACTAGGCCTGGGGTATTTAAAGTCCAGGTATATGAGAGCAGATATTAAGGCCTTGGATATATGTCATGTGGGGTGGATAACCTGAACCCCACATAGAATACGCAATACCATCCATAAAAGCTGCACTGGAAGACTTCTGCCTATTAAAAAAGGAACACCTGAAGAAATCTGTTAATCTCTACCATAGCTCTGAGCACGAAAAAATTGATAGCCTTCTCTAAAACACTTTACATATAATCATTCTTTGACATGAGTCCAGGGTTTAAATGATACTACTTAGACAGAGAGGGCAAGTGGAAATCCATGATATCTTACAGAAACAAATGCAAATCGTCATTGGAGAAAAGGATCCTCAACTCAGGTCCCTTAAGAATAGCACAGATTGGCCAGGGGCGATGGCTCATGCATGTAATCCCAGCACTTTGGGAGGCCGAGGCAGGTGGAACATGAGGTCAAGAGATCGAGACCATCCTGGCCAACCCCGTCTCTACTAAATACAAAAAATCAGCCGGGCATGGTGGTGTGTATCTATAGTCCCAGCTACTCAGGAGGCTGTGGCAGGGGAATCACTTGAACCTGGGAGGCAGAGATTGCAGTGAGCCAAGATCTCACCACTGCACTCCAGCCTGAATAAAAAAAAGAATAGCACAAATTAATTTAAGACAAGAATGGTTTCACATTGAAAAATGAACATAACTCAAGAAAACAAGCCATTGTGAGCAAGAGACAGCAGACACAACCAAAAATTATTGAACCTCAAGACTTAAGATATCAGAACTAACAGCTACAACATAAGTAACTTTGCATGAAGTGCCCAAAGAAATAAGAGACGGAATTAAAATTTGAAACAGGAGCAAGAGGTGTCAAAAATGACTAGACAAGTTTGAAGAGAAAAGAGAATATAATGGGCTGCATATTTTATGCTGACTTGGATCCACTCTTCTCAGCTTTTCTACCATGCACGCTGCCCTCGGAAAGCTGACCTGTATGGATCATCACACCCTTTGTATCATGACCCCTGACTTCTGATGCACTGTAGCCAGTGCGGAGCACAGGCAAGAGATCAGAGGGAGGAGGGAGAGTGAGTTCAGGTGTTTATGCCCTTGGCGTTTGCCCTATGAGGTCCCCAGGACTGGCTGTGCCTTTTGACAGAAGGTCATTGTTCCCCTCTATGTGACCTGCTCCACAAAGCCTCCCTTCTTTTTGTTTCCAGCATCCTCTCCCTCACTTAGTTCTGTTGCTGCTATTCCTGAGTTTCTGCACTATTTCTTGTGGTTAGCCTTTATCCTAACCAGAAAGAAAAGACAGATGACTACAAAGAAATGGCAATTATACTGACAGCGAAATTCTCAATAGTAACAATGGAAGCCAGAAAACTGTGGAGCAATATCCTCAAAGCGCTGAAAGAAAAACTGTCAAGTTGAAATTGTATAACATTATCATTCAGCAGCAAGCTCCATACAAAGCAGTTTAAGATAAACAGAAATCAAGAACATTTACCAGCAATAGACTTTTATTACAACAAATATTCTGCTTGAAAATTGCAAAGTCATAGAAAAAAACTAAAAATGAGAATTTAGTAAAGGACGGATAAGACCAATACATTAAATCAATAATATTTCCATCAGCCATTAACGAATAGTTAAAAATTTAATTTAAAAAATATATCATTTAATAATTACAGTAAAAATGAGATGTTTAAGTCCAGCACAGGATGTAGAGGACATTTCTAGATGTTTCAGCTCTATTGAAAGACACTAAGGAAGAGAGAGATGTATTGTGTTCATGAATGCGAAGGTTATCATCAACATTACAAGAGGTCAAGTCTAGACAAAGTGATCTAATAATTATAGATATATGTACACATATAGAGATACATATATATCTCCAATATATTTTATATTCAAAAATTAAATCTAATAAAAGGAAAATTCAGTATCAAGAAAACTAAAGCCAGAATTTTTCTAAGGGACTAGTTAACACAATTTAATATTGCCAAGAGGTCAAGTAAAATGAAGACAGAGAAGTACCTATGAAATGTAACACAAAGTCTCTCTCATTTAGTGATCGTGATAAAAGCAGTTTTATTGGAGTTGTAGAGATGGAGTCCAGAATATAATGAAATGGACAGGTATAGAAAATGCTGACCACTTCTGTTAAGATCCTCAGCTCTGCCATGGAAGAGAAAAGAGGCTAGCTAGTGGGGAATATGTAGTAGAGAAGGAGTTTTAGTCTTTTAATGTGTGGAAATCTTGAGTTTGTTCCCTGCTCAAAGGAAGAAGGCAGAGGAGAAAGAGAGGGGAAGATACTGGAGACAAGGAATAATGGCCACATAGAGATCTCTGAGAGTGCAGGCGGAAACAGGATTGAGTGCAGACATGCAGGGCTTAGTTTACCTATGCAGAAAGAAGAGAACGGTGACAAGATTCAAGAGTGGGCCAGGGGCAGTGGCTCATGTCTGTAACCCCAGCGCTTTGGAAGGCAGAGATGGGAGGAGAGCTTGACCAGGTGTGGTGGATTGCACCTGTAGTCCCAGCTACTATGGAGGCTGAGGTGGGAGGATCACTTGGGCCCAGGAAGTGGAGGCTACAGTGAGCCAAGATCACACCACTGCGCTCCAGCCTGGGTGACAGAGCGAGAACCTGTCTCAAAAAAAAAATAATTTAAAAAAAGATGCAAGAGTGTAGTAGACTGGGTGGTGGGTTATTAAAGTAACTGTTTTTGTTGGCTTCTACTTTTTCTGGAAACAAAGATGTGAGAGGAACTAAACTCACACCATTTTCTACTACTCAACTTTGATGCTAGTAAATAAAGTAGTAAATTCCAAAGGGATGGATAAGCAAGAAAATCTCAATATTGTCATGTAGATAGTTATTCCACCAGCTCTAAGCCACAGTTGCTTGACGGTTCTATATAGCAGAGTCTTCAAGTGCAGGCCAGATACGGCTTTGCTTTAGTGCCTCTATGTGACTCTACAGAAGTCTTCAGGAAGATAGGATATAAGGGAAAAAAAAAGCAGTGAAACTGTGCAGCTCAGAGTGCCGTTGGGCAAAAGAATTGTGACTTGTCTACTTTTGCATATTAAAACATTAATCTCCCCACGGGAGAGAAGCTCCAGTAATTTCTCTGCAAATGTCTTCTATAAGGATTCACAAGGGAAAAGAAAGATTCCTCACTATCCATTAATTTAAAGAACATGGTACATACAGATCCTCTTGTGTTTTCAATAAATTATGATTAGGCTGAAAACACCAATTCCTCTTATGTTTTGCAAAAAGAGTTTTTTCCTCTTCCCAAGATTTAGCCTCTATGTTGAATAATCGGCAAACA
Organism: Alouatta palliata; assembly: GCA_004027835.1. NCBI lineage: Eukaryota > Metazoa > Chordata > Mammalia > Primates > Atelidae > Alouatta > Alouatta palliata. Next base: position 49,244 of record PVKV010009122.1, read on the forward strand.
AAATTCACCCCACAGATCAGCAAATAAATTTGCAATGTTCATGCAGTACTAGTTCACAACAGTCCTCCATTAAGAGATAGAAGATGCTTCATAGAATGAGATTTAATCCATGGTTGTTTTAATGAAGAGTTATCACCCAAGGTGTACTTATTTTTTCCTAAATATATTGTTTTTACAGTACGTATAAATAAATTCCCATGGTATCTGCACTATAAGTAGCTATGGTACAAATAAACCTTAGCAGCGTTAGCACCATCCAGTGTAAACAAATCATTCCTAAAAATAAAATATATTTTGTGCTCAAGACATATCTTCTAGGACAGCAGGAGGGAAAAACAATCCAGCAGGTACAGTGGTTTTTCAACATTTAGCTGCCAACTTCTAAGGTGGCTTTAACCAGTGGATTTGACGGAGGTTAACATTTATTTCTGCTTCTATGGAATGTGCCTGGCGGAAAATTCAGTGATGAGTAAAATTTTTAAGTGTCCCCAGTCCACATAAAATGACTGTGTAAATGAAGCATATTGGATTCCAAAGCGCTCATCAAAAGCAACAGATGTTTCCTTCCAACTATAATGTGTTTCAGGCCATGAAAAAAAAATTGGCTAGAATATTCAAAATGCATGATTAAAGATTTTCCATTCCTGAGTAATTTTATGATGATTGTCATCATAGGATCTTCAGACAGCATGTATATGTTTAATAAATTGATCCAGTCAGAGCTAAATAACCACTTTCCAAATTAAAGAAGAGACAAACGGCAAAGCAAAGGATCCTACGGATACATAAATTGCTTTTAGCCTTTCTGGACTGGGAGTCACTTTCAACTTCATGACCACAAGGGAGAAAGCCCACCTTGCCCCTGCCACTGCAGCGGTAGCCACTCCCAAAGGGCATTTCCATTCCCATCAATTGAAGCTCAAGTGAAGAACACCCAGTATATGAATTTAAACTGCTTTAGGCAGATTAGGAGTAACAATATTTGTTTAAATTTAATTTAATTGCTTTTAGATAGACCATGTCTATTCACATATCACAGTTTCTACCCTCCCTATTGTCTTATACCTGACCCACTTCGCGCGCACGCAGGCACACACACACACACACACACACACCCACACACAAATAATTTTATGGGATTTTTAAATTTCACAAAAGAATGTCGTCTACTAATCTTTTTAAAGTCAAGTTTTAGGTCTTAAGTAGCCATGAAGTCTATTTGAATTAAAACACTGTCAGAAAACATAACACGTGTACATTGCTTCCCTTTTGCTGAAGTCTTGTTTTACATTATAATATGCATAAAGGATTATTTGGGAAATATGTAATCCATTTGGTATTTTTCTAGTTTGAAAGACTCAAGTTAAAATGCCTTTTAAGGACAGGTAAATAACATACATAAGTGAAGTGGGTCAGGTATATGACAACAGGGAATGATGAAGACCATGACATGTGAAGAGACATAGTTTGTTTAAACACAGTTAAGTTCAATTTAAAAAAATGGGTTTTTTTGTCATTTAGAAGCTCTAGGTGGGTGCTACACAAAATGTAGCAATTTCATTTCTGATACTCATAGAGTCATTTGAGTGTTTTTGTAATTCAACCTTCTAACAGGTAGCTAAATAAGAGTAAATATTCCTATCTATTAAATATACTCAGCCACCCAGACCCACCCAAGATGAATCTATATAGTTTTTCATGAATACAGGTAAAGCTGTAATTGCATCCTAAATGATCATTCTGAGTATAGAATATAACAATAATAATTATATTAATAGCTGTTGATATTAATGCTATTTTATATTATATTTATGTCATTTTTAGACAATCACATCTAATTATTGTTACAAATCTGTGAAATAGTTATTATCCTTACACAATATATGAGGGGAAAAAAAGACTCAGAAAAAGACTCAGATAGAATACAATGACTTTTTTATTTAAGACAGGGTCTTCCTATGTTATCCAAGGCTCAAGCGAACCTCCCACCTCAGCCAGCCAGGTCTTTTTAATAAATGCAAGTTTTAATAAAAACCAGGTTTTTTAAATAAATGCAAGTCTGTTCAATTTCATTCTAGCAATTGTTTCTAATGCTAGACTGTGCAAAGCCTGAATCAAAAGGATACATGTGAACAAAAAGTGACATGTCTATTTAGATGAGCCCAAAGCTCTTCTATCTCAGGACTCACCTCAATAGCTCACCCAGACTGTCTGTTGGGAACTTTATAACACCAAATAATTGCTACCCTTTTATCCAAAATCATGAGAATCTGGGTAATGATTTTGAATGTCCTAATATATTTTTCTACCTAAAGCAACTCAGATTTTGCACTAGTTAGTATTCATATTATCAAATGTAATTTTAAAGGCATGCTAACATTTAGCCACGTTCCAAAATATATCTTTCACATTATTATTGAACTGCTGTAAAAACTCAGTATTTTTATATGTGGTTTTACTGTAAGTCATCTCAAATCATTTTTGGAAGTATGCAGGGAATAGATTATGAATAACTAAAGATAAGCATATAAATAAGAAATACCCAGTTTCTGCCAGCAAAGGACAATGAATCCAGATTTTGTAAGATCTCTGGGGTGATTATTATTTGTAGGATGTTCAGGTAACGCTTTCAAATACCAAAACCTGTCTCTTCTACTAACTACAACAGACCTTTAAAAAACTGCTACCTATTGCTCTCCCTATACTTTTTTGTTTGTGGAGACAAGGTGGCCAACCAGTCCATTTGCTAAGGTACCTGCTGGTGCTGACACTGAAACTCCTCAGTCCCAAATCAAGACATGGGTCATCCTAAAATGGAACATGGAAATAGCAAAACTAGAGGTCCTTGAAGGTACCTTCTTGAACTAAGACTGTATTTTCCATAAAATCATTTCTTTTTTTATTATAATTAATGTTTTTGTGGACCAATATGTCGGAAACAGAAAATACAAGTCTGTATAAGTTAAGATTCCAAGTTGAATGTAGTATGGTTTAGAATCCCATTGCAACGTTTTTGTTCTGCGGTATCTACCCTGATCTCTTTTTCTCTCACACGCACTCTTTCTCAGCACCACATCGCCCAAGACATTCTGACAAGAAAATTTAAACAAGTGGGAGAAAAACTCCCTTGAGGTTTGGAGAGGCTTTTCATCACGGCTAGTGCATTGTTCTTGTTGCTTCAAACATTCAACCCAAAAGAAACGTGTAAACTGCAGCATGGAAATTCAAAAATGTTAACAAATGCAAATTATAAGCTTTTCAACCTGTTTTCATTTGTTGCCGAGCTCAATTATCTAACCTGTAAAATGGAAAGTGGATGTTAGTAGAATCTGACTTGTTAACCCACCCATGTGGAATTCCTCGCAGTTTTAGGCAGAAAGGTAAATTGGTCCTTCCACATTCCCAATGCTTATAGCTCATATGTAATTTAGACACACAATTCCCACCACCCAGAAGAATTGCCCTTAGAAACGACGTAACCGGAATTGAGTTGTAGTAAGCAGGCTTAAAGATGCCTCGACACAATACTTATCCTTCTTATCTATATGCAGCTTCCCGAGACAGGACACTAGGAGATGTGGGGCCCATTAGCCTGAGATAAATAAGTCTCAGCTTCAGGATAAACCACAGGGCTCTTGTTAACAAAATCAAGGCTTTCTCTCCTGCTTGATGTTAACAAGCAAATTTGTTCATATATCAAGGTCAAAGAACACTAGAGTGTATAGCTCTGCAGCACTTAAGAAATACATGGCCGGGCACAGTGGCTCATGCCTGTAATCCTAGCACTTTGGGAGACCAAGGCGGGTGGATTGCCTGAGCTCAGGAGTTCGAGATCAGCCTGGGCAACATGGTGAAACCCCGTCTCTACTAAAATACAAAAATTCAGCCAGGTGTGGCAGCATGCGCCTTTACTCCCAGCTATTCGGGAGGCTGAGGCCGGAGACTTGCTAGAACCCAGGAGGTGGAGGTTGCAGTGAGCCAAGATTGGGCCACTGCACTCCAGCCTGGACAGCAGAATAGGATCCTGTCTTTAAAAAAAAAAAAAAAAGAAAAGAAAAGAAAGAAAGAAAAAGTAATACATAAACAGATTATATGCATGAAAATAGTTCTGGACTATTTTTATTTTTAAAAATATCTATAACTAGAATATGGACCCAAATAAATGGGCTAGAGTTTCAGGCTAGATATCCAACTTTGCCACTCTATTGTAATGGGCCAAAAGTCTATTATTTTGGAGGTAATTTTGTCAGATTTGAAATGGAAATAAAATATCACACTGAGTAATGTTTGCTGCATTATATTTTGTTGTTATATAAAGTAATACATATTTTTGGATAATGTTATGACACCTGAGTGAGCTGTTTAAGAAACTATTATTAATATTCATTGTTTAAGTATTTATACTGAATACGTCTTCTTAGGTTAATTTAAGTAAAATAAGACAAATATATGTTGAGACAAGAGTTGTAGCTTGGTAATTGGAAATAAACATTTTCAGGCTTCATGTTTCCCTTCCTGGAGGACCACAAGACACCATTAGGCCAAACATGGGAACATGAATGAGTGAAGCTAACAGGGACCTACGGGGCATAGGATATGGTGCGTAATTCTTTAGTCTGTTTGAAGAGTGAAGCATGAAAAAAGAAAACGTTTTGGCAAAATCACTGATGTCTAACATGAATCCTTGCATATAGCATACAAAGTCTCCAAAAATCAAATCTTTAGTGAGAGATACAACAGGTTATTGAATAATAAGACTAAATTTTGTAATCAAATTCTCAATTCCATTTGTTCACTCAAGGACATTTCAATTAAAATCTAAAAATATTTTGGCATAGCTTTGCATTATTCCAAAATTAGTTTGGAATAAATATTAGTGAAAATGAATCAGGGGACACACACACACACACACACACACACACGCACACATGTCAGAGAAAATCAACAAGAAGAAGGTATCGATCCTACCAGATATTAAGGAAATAGCAATGACAGTTAAGCCTGTATGATATTAATGGAAGACCTGACAGAACACTAGAATTAAATGAATATACCAGAACCAGAAATCTAGGTGAGTGTGAGTGTGTGTGTATGTGTGTGTGTGTGTGTGTGTGTGTGTATACCTTTAGAAAAATATGACATATAATATGAGGTAATAGAAACACAAACAAGTGGGAAATAGAGGAATTATTTAAAAACTGCTGTTGGGAAAATGCTCAACTATTTTTAGGAAGAAAATCAATTTAATCCTTTTCTCACATCACATAGCAATAACAAAAAAAGTGTTGGATGGACTAGAGAGGACAAAGTCACTAAAGAGTTAGATATAAATTTTTCTAAGAGAAAAACAATTTAGGTAAATTTAAACCTAATTTAGGTAAATGAAGTACTGTCTACATACACACACACACACATACACACACACACACACGAAAGAAATATGACATTCAACTTATCCATAAACACATTTTCAACTTTTGTATATTAAAAAAATAATATCGATAACATAAATGACAACAGGTCAGTATTCTTACCCTAATATATAAAGGACTTTTGAAAATTAATGAAAGGAGCTAGGTGTGGTGTCTAATGCCTGTAATCCCAGCACTCTGGGAGGTTGAGGGGGGCAGCTCACCTGAGGTCAGAAGTTTGTAATCAGTCTGACCAAATGGTGAAACCCTGTCTCTACTAAAAATACAAAATGAGCTGGGCATGGCGGTGCATGCCTGTAATCCCAGCTACTTGGGAGCAGAATCACTCGTACCCGGCAGTCGGAGGTTGCCGTGAGCTGATGGTTGCAGTGAGCCAAGACTGCACCATTGCACTCCAGCCTGGGCAACAAGAGCAAAACTCCATCTCAAAATAAAATATATATATATAATAAAAGGAAATGATTAGGAAATAATTACAATAAAAGGAAATACAATAAAAGGAAATGTAATTATAATAAAAGGAAAACCAAGGTCTCAATACGCAAAAAGATTCAAGATATGAATTAGCACTACAAAATGAAATTCAAATAAATATACTACATTTCAAAAATGTTCAATCTCAAACAACAGTAGAAGAATCTAGTACTTTATTTATTTGTATAAATTTAAGGGGTACACATTTAGTCTTGTTACATGGATATATTGCATAGTACTTTAAAGCCTAGACTTCTGATTAAAATCAATCTTGTTCCAAGACCCACTTCTACCACTTACCTGTTGTGTGATCTTGGGTAAGTCACTTAACCTCTCAAAAACCAAGTTTTCTAACATTTAAAATAGGACCGATAATATCGCCCTCCCTTTACAGTTGTTGCAAAGACTAAATGAGATCATATAAAGGTTTTGCCTGGTAAACAGTCTACAGGAGGTGCTCAATAAATTTTAGCCTTTGTTGTTGTTGGAATCACATTCACCTTTCCAATTAACAAACTTAAAAAAAACTTCCTCAATACTGGTAAGGATGGCAGAATGACTTGTACCTTCCAGAAAGAATGAAATGAGTGCTAGCTTTCTGGAAAGCAATTTGGCGATACGTATAAGGCGCTTTTAAAGTGTTCATACCCTTTATCCAGTACATGACATCTACGAATCAATCCTAAGAAAAACAATGAGAAAAGTAGACAAGGAATATCAAAAAATGAGATCATGCAGGGAATATCCGTCGCAGTGTGATAGCAAAAGTATTGCCAATAAGCTTAAGGTCTAAGTTGAGGAGGAAGGCTAAACAATTGATAATAATTCATAGGTCTAACTATTAAATAGCAATGAAAAAAGTAGACAAGTGATTGTGGGCATGGAAAAGTGGCATTTTTAAAAATATTTATTGTCGTGAACCAGAACAGAGCTTATCACAATACTTGGCAAATAGTAAGTCTAAATCAATAACTCAGTTGAATTGAACTATAGAATTCTAAGTGACAAAAAAGCATTCATTTTTCACATACACACACACACACACACACACACACACACACATCTCAACTTACATAAAAGAATCACCAAAAAACCCTAGAAGTAAATATGATATAATGTTAACAATATTGTCTTTTGATGATTTCTTTTCTGACTCTTTAGGCTTTTTTCTACTTGCCATTTTTTTTTCAATGGAGACTTACTACGTTTAAAATCAGGAAAACAGTGAGGAGGAAAAAAAGAAAGAAATCCTAGAAACTGAGTAGAAGCCGACTGTATCAATTATTTCTCATTACACTAATCTGAGTGTGTACTATTCTTTACTCCTACCGAAAATATAAAATGGGAAAAAGGATATGAATATCATGAATAAATTGGGAGGCAGTCGTTAAAACATAGACTATGAAAAAAATTGCAATAAATTTCAAAAAAGTTAAAACTGTATGTATTTAATATTAAGAAATTTATACACATGCTTTGCTCCCTATATAACTTGCAAGTATAAAAAACATGGCATGGAATAAACCCTTTAGGTACAAATTACAAGGTTTGTTTTTTTTTAAACAATGGAATTATATTTGCTTTAAGATACTTAATGTCACAAAGAATCATGCATAGTGGTTATCATCAATTTTTTTAAACCTGAAAAAATTCTGTTCATTTAAAACTTCCACTCTATACAAAATCCAGAAGATGTATTTCAGGATATCCATGACATTCTCCAAGAGGAGAACCAAACAATTTCTCAGATTCCCAAATTCTCACACACACTCACCACAGAAATTAGCCCTAGAAGGTGACAGAATATGTCAGCCAGTACCTCAAGTTACGGGGGGGGTGGCTGCCAGGCCACTGGCTGGGCTCACTCACTGAAAGGTCAGTCTCCAAAAGGAAGTGACTTAAATTCACACCGCAGTAAAATTATAGCCTACTATATTCATGTGTCTTTAATGATGGATGGTAAAATCTTAACTCATGAAAAGCTAAGTTCTTGCATTCCATGGGTCTGCTATATCTACAATGTCTGCCACTTATTAAATAAAACTTTGTCTGGATGTGGTGGCTCATGTCTGGAATCCCAGCACTTTGGGAGTCCAAGGTGTGCGAATCATCTGAGGTCAGGAGTTTGAGATCAGCCTCGCCAACATGGTGAAACTGCGTCTCTATTAAAAATACAAAAATTAGCCAGGCATGATGATGGGCACCTGTAATCCCAGTTATTCAGGAGACTGAGGCAAGAGATTTGCTTGAACCCAGGAGGTGGAGGTTGCAGTTTGCCAAGATCGTGCCATTGTACTGCAGCCTAAGTGACAAGAGCAAAGCTCCATCTCAAAAAAAAAAAAAAGTAACGTTTTCTATGAGAACTGTGGCAATAAGGTATGACGTTAATAATTGTTGTAATCTAGGAAGCCTAATTCATTCATTAGTGTATCAAGTATGCACTCATTACCTAATAAGTTCAAGGAATATTGCTGCACAACTTTGGTAATTAAAAAAAATAAGGCGGGCAGATCACCTGAAGTTCGAGACCAGCCTGGCCAACATGGTGAAACCCCGTCTCTACTACAAATACAAAAATTAGCTGGTCGTGGTGGTGTGTGCCTGTAATCCCAGCTGAAGGTGGTGTGCGCCTGTAAACCCAGGAGGCTGAAGCAGAAGAATAGTTGGAACCAGGGAGGCGGAGGCTGCAGTGAGCCGATATTGCACAACTGCACTGCACTCCAGCCTGGGCAACAGAGCAAGACTCCATATAAAAAAAAAAATTACATAGAATTTAAACTGAAGTCCATACCTCAATCATATAACAAATTCAAGTACATAACTTGCCTAATGTCAAGAGTTTGGACTTTTAAAGTAAAATATGTAGTGTTTTTACTATAGTAATTATGTTTTAAAATTTCCTTTGTATGATAACTATATTTGTAAATAACTGCTTCACAAGTGTACTTCTTTGGATGTAATTTTTTTCTTCTTCTTTTTTTTTTTTCTTTTGAGACGGAGTTTTATTTTGGTTGTCCAGGCTGGAGTGCAGTGGCATGATCTCAGCTCACTGCAACTTCCGCATTCTGGTTTCAAGTGATTCTCCTGCCTCAGCCTTCAGAGTAGCTGGGATTACAGGCACACACCACAATGATGCCTGGCTAATTTTTGTATTTTTAGTTGAGACAGGGTTTCACTGTGTTGGCCAGGCTGGTGTCAAACTCCTGACCTGGTGATCCACCCATCGCGGCCTCCCAAAGTGCTGGGATTACAGGCATGAGCCACCATGCCCAGTCCTTGATGTAATTTCTAAGATTTGCTTCCAAAAACTCCTAAGAGGGAAAAAGTGAGTGGGATTGCAAATGAAATGAGAATGGTCACGATTTGACAATTATTGCAACTGGCTGATGGGTATGTGAGAGTTTATTGTGCTACTCTATTTTCTATCTTTGAAATGTTACATAATAAAAAGCTTTTAAAAAGGGAAATGCATTTCTTAATTATGCCAGTTTGGGTTATTAACTTATTTTCTTTGGTCTCCATTCTTACAATAGCCACATCTAGTGAACATGACTGAAATGTTTCCCACATTGCTCTTGAAGACATTCCAGCCAGATGCTTAAACAATACAGAGATCACATTCTGATGCACAGATGACAGAATAAATTAATTTACTCTGCTATATCTCATTTAATTATTCAGCCAAAGACAGGGGTGTATATATCCAGATTAACCAAGAAGAAATTGTTAAACAACTTTCAGCTGTCATTATAACCAGCAAATTATAGTAGGACATGGCTGATTCAATTTGGTTATTGCGGAGACCAGGTCATCACTATAACAGAGGACAATGGGGGATCTGCTGAAGCGTCAGTCAGGCAATTTGCACTTTTTTTGCATTGTCCCAAGGGCAACGGAACAGAAAAAAATTAATAATTATAGTCTTTGACCCCTAAAAAAAAGAATTTGCTCAGCACATGCTGTGAGAGGATTAGGGTTAAAAATGCAAATGGTTAATACAATGTCTATTTCAGAATAATCACGTTTTTTACTATAATGTTTATTTCATTTTCTTTTTCACTTTCTCTTACCCAGACACAAACAGAATTCTAGCATATTTAATTTAATTGATTCCTAACAGTTCCTCACATAAGCAGACCTCACATAAAAGCAGAGTGTGTTAAATATTACAATCAAATCCTTAAAGTATTACAAATAATAGATCTTCTGAACATACTACTAAGAATTTAGGTGCCTGTTGACTTTAATTTTAGTAACTCACTATGATATAAATAAATTCTGTTTAAAAGAAAAGCTTAATAAATGAGTATATTGCACTTAAAATGACTCGCGGTTTCTAAGCATTGCACACCGCCACCTAGTGCTTAATGTCTGCTTCACACCAAATGTGCAATAGATGTCTTCAACAAAGTGAAAATGCTGCATTTTAAACCAAGTTTATTCAGAAGGACAGGTCTAAAATAATTTATTCATAATTTCTTCAAAATAAGAATGCTATCAGAAGTAAATTACACATACCATAAAATTGCGCCCATCTCAAATTAAAATTTAAAAGATCTGAGTGGATTAGTTAATATAAAAAGTTGCAAGTTTTGTTAATAAAGACATACTCTTTAAAAAAAAAAAGTGATGTGAAGGTTTTGTTTTTTGGTTTTTTGGTGGGTTTTTTTTTTTTTTTTTTTTTTTGAGAGGGAGTCTCACTCTGTTGCCAGGCTGGAGTGCAGTGGCACGATCTCGGCTCACTGCAACCTCCGCTTCCCGAGTTCAAGCGATTTTCTTCCTCAGCCTCCCGATTAGCTGGGATTACAGGTGCGCGACACCACGCCCGGCTAATTTTTGTATTTTTTTTAGTAAAGACGCAGTTTCACCATGTTGCCCAGATGGTCTCGATCTACAGACCTCGTAATCCACCCACCTCGGCCTCCCAGAATGCTGGGATTACAGGCGTGACCCACCACACCCGGCAGATTTGTAGGTTTTGTTAACAGAGACAGGAAATGTTTACTTAAAAAAAAAAAAAAGGCGATTTTTAACTACTGTGCATCAGCTATGCAACTATTCTCTTATGAATGTGATGTATCTAACCTCTAAGTGGAATATGTGGTTTTCTAGCAAGTTTGGCATATGAAGATGTTGAAAAAGACATTGTAGAGTGTTATCACTAATAATACTTTAAAGCTTTCTTGAAGATAGCCATCATCTCCACCCCCCCATAGGTTCTAACTTCAATTAAGGATGCCATTGTTTTTAGTCCTACTTTATTTGTTTTATTTTCCCAGCATTAAATACATTTTGTGTTTTGGTTGTTCTAATGCCTAGAGCTCGTCGCTGATCTTTTGGCTAAGAAAGAAAAGCCCCATGAAAATAAGTGAGAACCATTTGAAAGAACCAAAGGGAAGATTGCTATAGATGGTCAGGGAGTGCATTCTATTTGATTCACTGTACTCTAAAATGGTAGTCCCCAAGCCTGATCTACTTAATGAATTACAACTATCTATTTTAAGAACTAAGGCTCATATTTCTGTCCAGTTTTTCATAGTGAAAAATATTAAGATGATTCCCTGTAAATCATTGTTGCTTAACATTTAAAAACTCAGCCGGGCGCAGTGGCTCACACCTGAAGCCCAGCACTTTGGGAGGCTGAGGCAGGCGGATCACAAGGTCAAGAGATCGAGACCATCCTGGCCAACACGGTGAAACCCCATCTCTACTAAAATTACAAAAAAATTAGCTGGGTGTGGTGGCATGTGCCTATAATCTCAGCTACCCGGGAGGCTGAGGTAGGAGAATCACTTGAACCAGGAGGTGGAGGTTGAAGTGAGCCGAGATCGTGCCACTGAACTCCAGACTGGCGACAGAGCGAGACCCCATGTCAAAAACAAACAAAAACAAAAAACTCACACTCCGTTTTGAGAAACAAAAATCTCGAAGTTCTCCTTCAAAGCTATTTAAAATGTATTAATACATGATCTATTATAAACTAGTAAATGACAATTTTAAAAATTATATTTTCTTTTGATCTTGGAAGATACTTTACACTGATGTTGTTACCCCAATCATGAGAAGTCAGCATGACAAAGTTGTCTATGTATCTCACAAACTTTTCTATCCTTGAAAAACAACAAGGAAAAGCATTGCTTAATTTCACCATTGTTTGTTGTATTGCTTTATTTTCATAACCAGAAGAGCATGTAAAGATGATGCCAGATAGACAGATAGATGGATAGATAGATACTCTCCTTTTAAGGGAGGAGATGTTGTCCTCATCTCCTTGAATATTACTGACTTAGATAATTCCCAAAGAAATGTATAATCAAAACCACGTGATTTGAAAAACTTCTCAAAATTTTCTTTAATCAGTTTAAACAAATTACTGCCAATTCTATTTCACTTAGTTCTGCATGAGGCTATTTAAAGACTTCCAACACACCTAGAAGACAAAATTTATTCAAAATATTGCAACTCAAGAAACTCAGTTTGAAATATATTATTTAAGGACACATACTGTATTGAAACCCAATTCACATCATGTGGGAATGACATCTATTATGATAGCTAATGTTTGGTGAAATTACACAGTCCGCTGAAAAACTCTAAGGTTCTAGTGCCTGGATATTCCACTGGCCTGTGGTATACCATTGATAGCAAGATACTTCCAGGAAGTAAGATAGTGAGTACAACTGTGCCTTATATAGGAAAAGTTTTGCTGCGGTTACAGTGTATATATATATAAAACCTCTATATATAACCTATATGTATATATATAACCTATATGTAATATATATTATAATCCATAAAATTTCCTAAGCATTTAAAATGCCTATTTTAATCTACAACATAGTGAAAATATGTTAAAAATATAAACTAATACAAGTTGATTCAAGTGACAATTGTGCCTGAGACCAAAAGAGTACTTAAAATTTTTGCACATATCTTAATGTCTTCTCTAGGTATATACTGATCTTTTCTAGGTATATACTGATCTAAAGTTTTGGAACACAAAGACTATATGCACCTCGAACAACAAAATTCAGTCATAGCATCATCATTTGGATTTATCTAAAAATAAATGTTTAAACTAAAATTGTTTAATAATCTCATTTCTGAAGCTTAAATATTACCGTATATATGATTAGAGTGTGCTCTAAAGAGCTTTCTAATGAAGAGTTTCTAACTCAACATGTTTTAAAAGTAGTAACAAAATGGTCTTTGAAAAAGATTCCTTAAGGCTTTAGAAAGATAGACAGGACATCTTGGAAAACTGAGGTATATAATACAGAAGAGACTCATACAGCCTTCACCTGAATATTTAATTTGAGATTATTAAAAACGCAGCATTTCTATCTATTAAAATCCTCATGATTGTGAAAAGACAAGAATTTATTTTATACAGATTAGGTATGATACTTGTATACCTAATATTAGTACTACTGGGCATTACTCACTATGAAATAAGAAAATGTAATAGATATTCAGTAAGCATTTTACTTGCTAATTATGATTCCATAATTTCTCTAACTTTTTATTCTCAGATGTCAAATACTTTCCTGGAAACTGCCATTCATTTGGTTGCTAAGAGTTTTAAGAGCAGTTGGCAGGGTTTTTTTTTTTTTTTTTTTTTTCCCCTGTCTTTCAGAGAATTGCCATCTTGGGTTCTGCCTCAAGGTGGTAAAAGTTAACTTTGCTACCCATCTGGGGATTTACAGGACTTCTACTGGAAGATACTCCAAGGTTTCAGAAATGAATTAATTACTTTCAATTTGCACAATTTAGAACAAATATCTGGCTTTTCCCTCAGTTTAGTGATTTTCCATTTCACACGACTAAAATATAATAGCTTTATTTTATAATAAAGCTTAACTGATGAATCTGTATTAGAGCCATTTAATATTTTTACCAAAATCTTATGAGAAATGAAGTCATTCAATTTGCAGCCCCCAAACTGAAGCTCAAACACAACATTTTTAAAGTATTTTTTGCCTATGCCTTTGACGGTGTGCTACTTTAAATAGTTAGAAGGACAAGACGAAATGGTTTATCTGGTTGTTCTTATACTTTATAAGGAGTCAAAGGCAAATTTCAGTCATAAATATGCACATCATAACGATCATCAGTTTATCACAAATAAATATTGATTTGCTTAATCCAAGAGAATACTCTTCTAGAATAAGAGCAGTATTTCAATCAGCAAACTTGTTTCTCATGATACTGAGCATCTAGCCTGTCTCCACACACACATTTCATAACCTTTCAAGGACAATCTTTTAAATCACGTTTTAAGGAAATACACTGAAAAAGTATTCCATTTTGCAATAGCATTTTACATTACTACAAATCGATGAGGTTCAACCTTCAATGCCCATGTACCTTTCACAAAACTATTGACCATTTCCTATCAATGCTTTGCTGGATTATATCACAAAGGAACACATAATGCATGTATGTGCATTAATGCATAAAGGAGATGATGCATTTCTTCGTATACTATGTGAACTGACAATCCCCACTCACTCAGCCCTTGCCCTACTCAACTTCTAACACATCATCAGCCAGCTGCCCTGTTCATGATTCCTTGCACCGTATGTACTGGTTTATCATTGAGTGAGATTACTACCATTTCTGGTCCAGAATTCATTAAGAAAATTCCTTTTTCAAGCATGGTCTTTGAAATGTAGTTGTACACCTACGAAAGAACTATCTGGAGCTCATCTTGAGATAGAGAAGATGAATTTAACCTCTGTCTTTAGGCTTTTACTTACACAGCCACACCTTTATAAACAAGTTCTGTCTGCCATACCGAGAGGAGGAAGATATGCAAAATGTAGCATCTGGAGTCATAAAGGTAATGACCTCAAATAACATTTCAGAAAGAGAGAAGAAAACTAGTTCTGGTTAGGGAGAAGACAAAAGAGGAAAAGGAGCAAATTTATATCATTAAAACAAGAGTAATAGAAAACCCCACCGGGTTTTTCCAGTAAGTTTTGTGCAGCAGCAGCAACGACCTAATCAATATGTGCTTCCTCACCCCCTTGTCCCCAAAGAGAAACTGCTGGGCCCCTCTCCCCCACTTCCCCAGGGGCAGAAACTACTGCCCCCAAGGAAGGGAGAATTCAGAATCGTAGGGAGCAGCAAAAACAGATGTATGTGGTTCTAGCATCCTCATCTTTGTGCCAGCTACCAGCCTGAAAGTACATTCGGGAATCAGGCTCCTAGACATTCCCCGGCCCTGGGCCCTGCCAGAGGTGTCAGAGAGCTTGAGGAGCCTGCAGCACAATTCTAAGACCTGAAACAATGATCTCCCCCTGCCCAAAACCCAGGCATTCTCACGCAGAGGCCCTAACCTCTCAGCCAGACCTCCTTGGGGTAGGACAAGAGATGCTGCCTGATGGCTGAGAGAAGACACGCCAGGCTTCTCTGCCAGAATGAGTTGTTGAGGGTGGGGTGGAGGTGGTCATGGAGACAGGCTCTTTAATTTTAAAACAAAAACAAGAAAACAAGGCAACCGGGACCCCCAACACCAGTCACCCTCACTCCCCACCTCTGCCTCTATGCCTTAAGGACTTTGGAGGCCGGCGGCGGCTTGCGATCATCAGGATTGGGAGTGGGAGGAGTGCCCGGGGCCAACCTCAGCGTCTCTCAGGGACAGCGCAGGTGGACGCAGCCTTGGAAGGTCAGCGAGGCCAGAGCTCAGAGTTCCATGGGGGCCCGGAGAGTGTGCGTGTGTGAGTGTGAATGCGAACACGCGCGCGCGCCGGGCGGAGGGGCGCTCGGCGAGAGGGTAGGCGCGGTGACAGGGGTACCCGAGCATCCGAGGAGAGACAGCACACCCCACCCTTTAAGCTAAAGAGCTGGAGGGGTGATGGAGGCTGCAAGACTGAGAAACTTGATGCAAAACAGACAGGCTCCCCGCTCCAAGACGTGCCGCCACGCTCTCAGACAGGCTCCCTCGCCTCCCGGATCACCCACCATCACCCACCCCACCCTGCAAAATTCCCCACCGAGCCCTAGGATCCCAGGCGGGTAATTACCTCTCTCGGAGGCGGAGTGGGGGGCGGCAGCAGCAGCAGCAGACACTTTTAGCCTGACTTTCCTGCGTTCGCGTGTGAGCGTGTGCGCGCCCAGGAGGAGCTGTAACCTGCTATTTATAGACCGAAGCCTCAGCACCCGGGGCTGAGAACCCGGAGGAAACTAGCGGGCGGCGGCGACGCGCGGGCCGAGGCTCCGCGAGGCTCCAGCGGCTCCCCCGGTTCCGGCCGCGCTCCCTGCTCGCTCCTCGCCTGCCAGCCCCGCGCGCGCCCCAGAGAAGTTGTCACCAGCGCGGCTGCCTCTCCGGCTGCTCACACGCCCCCTGGCACAATTGCTACTTTCTTCCCCCCCAATCCCCACCCTCCCCGCTCCTCTTCCTCCTCCTCTGCTCTCTCCAAGCGGTCTCCTCCCAATGTCACCAGCGACCGAATAGAGGCGGCAGCGACACTCAGCAACTGGCGCAGCTCGCTTCCCGCTACCGACAGAGCGGAGACGGTGGCCCGGCTGCCCACCCCGAAATTGCCACGCTGGCTCCGTGTGCTGCCACCCCGCACCCCGACCCCTTTCTGGGGCTCCTCTGCCCGCGGGGTCGGACGCCCAGACTGGGCTGTGGGATCACCGCTACCGAGACGAGCGGGAACCCGAGGCCGACACGCTGCCGCGGGGGCAGGAGAAACCACAGAGAAAGAACCCGCGGGAGGAAGAAAGCGCCCCAGACCCGGCCTGTGGCAGCACAGTCCCCAGACCGAGGGTTTTTGAAGGGGCTTAGGATCCCTGCTGTCGCTGCCTGCGTCTAGGCATCTATTCACGCCCGTGGGACCCCTGTCTGCAAACGCGATGGGACCCCTGTCTCGTGCCCCAACTGTCCCTAGGCCCAGGCAGAGGTCGGGCAGGGGAGACCAGCTCAGAGTAACCTACGGCCACCCACCGCCAGTCCCCACGTCACGGCGGGTGACTGAGGCCGAGATGCTCCCAACAAGCGTGTGATATGCCTTTGATAGCTCGGATGCGTGGGGACAAATCCGCCTTGAGCGTGTTTGGGGTATCAGGAAAACGGGGTATGTAAGCAGGCAGTCTGGACAGAGACTACAACTCCCCCACTTCCTCGCCAACAAGCCCACAGGGGAAAGCACGCACCCTGGTTATTCCGGGCTGTGCAGGGTGTGGGGCAAATGACTCTCCCCATCTGCGCCTTACAGGTGCCACCTGGCGGCTCTCTTGGAAAGGTTTTGAAGGAGCTGTTCAAAGGTAAAGGTACCCAGAGCCAGCCCATAAAGACATTCCAGCCCTTCTCCCTGAGGACGCTTTAAATTCACAATTTAAATAAAGCAGTGTTCGAATGCTTGTACACAACTGTTAGTTACATTTGCCATGCAAAAAGACTGGAATCTCAAAGTCAGGACAGTGAAATCAATTTGGGTTAAGTCGGGGCTTAACAGTTTCACAAACCAGGAAGCTGTATGTACCCCCAGCTGTCACCCCTGCTGTCACTGCTTGCATCTAGGCATCCTTTCACTCTGCAAATATTTGACCACCTCATTATAAGCCTTGCCAATGAGGACAGGGACTTTGATTGTTTTGGATTTTGTATTTGGGGGGTTGTGTTTGTTTGTTCGTTTCATTTATTTTTTCACCACTCTGCTCCAAGAGCTTGGGACAATACCTAACATTCTGTAGTTTCAATAAATGTTTATAGAATCAATTAATAAGCACTATAGGCCAGAAACTGTGTTTGGTGCCCCTGAAGTCCTTCCTTTTGCTTCTCTTCAAGTTTTTTTCTGCTATGCTCAGCCTCTATCCCAAGTGAGCTGAACGCAGAGAGATAGGAGAGTGAGGCACAAATAGTCCCTGTCAAGATGTGGATCACCTTTGAGGAACCATCACACAGTTAGATTTCTCCCCCGTGGGGCAGCGCTGAACACACCCATCTCCAAGCAATGAGTAAGTCCTGCTCATGGAGATCTGCTGGAAAAATGATCCAGCTTTCTCACTGGGCAAACAAGTTTCAATTTTTCTTACAATAGAGAGAGACTGAAATAATGTCAGGACATTAGGATGTCAGAGCTTTGCTACTAAATTGAAAATACAGTTAACATATCTGTCCTCTAAGTGGAAGAGACAGAGAGAGAGAGAGAGAGAGAGAGAGAGAGAGAGAGTGTGTGTGTGTGTGTGTGTGTGTGTGTGTATTTATGAAGACTACAGCAGTAATGCCAGAAATACCAAACCATTCCTCCTAAAACACTGAGTTGTAAAATAAATGCAGTTACTGGTTCTATGGAAATGAACATTTAAAGTGAGATACTCAGAAGACCCTATTATAATTAAAGTCCAGACATGAACCATGCTGACAAAGTCCTTTTACAGGGCAGGTGAGGAATATGTGACTGTGCATATCATATAGGAAGTTTGAATTCTGGGAGAAGAGAGAGAATATGAATCAGATGCATGTACCACATGGCATTTTTTAAAAATCTATCAATCATCCTGATTTTTTTTTTTTTTTTCTTTTTAGCTTTTTGGTGGCTTTTTCCTTGAATAAGCCTAGAGGATTCAGATGCATCTGTGGTTTAATAAACTCATTCAGCATTCACTTTTACAAACCTTGAACTTTTGGCCACTTGTGCCCCCAAAACATAACTCCATTTGCCAATGAAGGACAAAATATTTTTCATTTCCTTTTGAAATATCTTTGTAGGGCCAGAAGTCAGAGGTGATTCTCTGCAGTTACCTTGCTGTCTAATGCAATAAAATCAAGCCAGGATCTACAGGGTGTGTATCACACTCTCCTTTGCAATGAAGCAGCTTACAGTCTCTCCATAGATTCATTGTTCCTGGAGATTTTTATCTCAGGTAAGATTAATATGACATCATATCTACACTTTTACGATCCTTCACTATTCTAAATCTCTTCTAGAATATAGCACCAAGTATCATATAGGTTTTTTTTTAATGGTTGTTCAGTTATGTTAATGATAAATTGTAAAGTATGTCCTTGTTTTCATCCCAATTTTTAAAAATTTTAAAATTACAGAAACTTTGTTATGTATACATTAGGTTCATCGCTTGTGTATATGATTGTGCGTATATGTCTGTGTGTATTTAAATTAAGGGGGATGGTGTTAGAAATAAGAACTAACTTAAGTAAAAAGAGTAAATTATTGTAAAGATACTTGGCTGCCCCATGGAACCCCAAAACATGAGGGCAACTGGGCACTAGGAATGATCGGAAACAGAGACAGGCCATTAGATCTTTCCCTCTCTGTCTTTTCCCCCACTACACTATTCCATTCTTTATCTCTCTCCCTCTTTCTATCTCTCCCCACATACATGTCTCTCTTTGCTTCTCTGGTGTGGACTAAATTGCATGATTGCTAAAGACTCTTAAATTTTATAACTTGTGAGCCAGTTATGAATTCTTCAAGTACTGTGATTGTTCCAGCTACCAAACCCCAGCGAACCACCTTGGCCAGGGATAGTCATCAAGTGACATTTTCATAGCACCTACTGTAGTAATCAGGTAGATTGTAAAGGTTGGCTGAAGAAGAAGGAAAAGGGTAAAAATTCCCAAAATGAGGAGAGGAATACAGGTTTTTCCTGACCACTACTATGTCCTGGTCGTTTCATGAACACTGACACAAAACGCAAAAAAATTAGGAAAAAGAAACATTAAAAAAAGTGTTAATGTCTATGGTATATGAATGCATATGCACGTTTGAATCTCGAATAAGATGGAATGCCTCTTACTGCTGGTAGTGATCGAAGATAGCTGTTCCCAGTATAAGCAGCAGTATGATTTTTATGATCTCTCAGCATGGGACTGGGTGAGAATGAAGAAGAAATCAAGTTTTTCACAGACAGTTTACTTTAGCTTCCTTTTTCATGGCAAATTAAATAAGATATTTTTAAAATAAAATAAATGAGTGTGATACAATTTTACATTTATTGAAAATAAACATTCGGCTCTCTCACTTTGCATAGTAGTTATATTTGTAAATTGTATGTAAATTATATATTTGAAAATGAATCATATTTCAAATACAATAGGACGGTGAATCTTAACATTTTTGTGATCATAAATCCATTGGAGAATTTGAGGAGAGCTATGGACTCATTTCCCAGAAAAATATGGGCATGCACACACACACTTACGATGGAATGTCATAGGGCATATTTATTTGAGATCTGGAACTTTACATTTCATGTTGCTTTGGCCTTCCCCCTTTCATTTCTACTTGAATAAATGAAATAAAGATTTCAGATTCTTAAACAAAACATTCAAAATGCCCAGTAAGTACAAGCCAAAAAATGGGTGGGGTGAGGGACATATATGAACGCAGGGAACTAGCTCCCTCTTCCACCAGCTCTTTCTCTGATGAGACCTAAATAAGCTGTACTAGGAAATGACGACTGAGCTCTTAGAAGGAGTCAGGAGTGCCAGGCATGGTGGCTCACCCCTGCAATCCCAGCACTTTGGGAGGCCAAGGTGAGCGGATCACCTGAGGTTGGGAGTTTGAGACCAGCCTGACCAACATGGAGAAACCCCGTCTCTACTAAAATGACAAAATTAGCCAGGCATGTTGGCACATGGCTGTAATACAGCTACTGGGGAAGCTGAGGCAGGAGAATTTCTTGAACCCGGGAGGCAGAGGTTGCAGTGAGCCAAGATCATGCCATTGCACTCCAGCTTGGGTAACAAGGGCAAAACTCCGTCTCAAAAAAAAAGGAGGAGGAGAGAGAGTTACAATGTGGGGAATGCTGTATTTATCCACTAGAGTTTCTATAACCTATCACCAACAGGTTTGGGGGCCTAAACAATAGAAATGTATTTCTCACCGTTCTGGAGGCTGGAAATCAAAGACTGAGGAACAGGCAGCTTTGGTTTCTGAGGCCTGTCTCCTTGGTTTGCAAATGTCTCTGTCTCACTGTGTCCTCATGTGGTCTTTCCTGTGCGCATGTGCAGCCCAGGTGTCTGTGTGCATCTAAATTTCCTCCTCTTATAAGGACACCAGTCCGATTGGATTAGGGCCTGCCCTAATGGCATCTTTTTAATCTAATTGTCTTTTAAAGGCCCTGTCTCCAAATACAGTCACATTTTGAGACACTGGGTGCTCGGGCTTCCGCATAGGAATTTGAGGGGGACAAGACTGAGCCCATAACAGATGTGCGCTATAACAGTCTCCAGAAAAGGTCTGGGGAGTGAAATTTGGATATAGATTTCTCCCTTATGTAAAGAGAACCCAAGAGGGAAAATACCTGTACTGTTTTCCCCTTGGAGTATTTTGAAAAGCTCAGTCTTGATGGTACAATCGAGAAGGCAAGGGTGTAAAGTGGGAGTATAAATACTAGCATGCCTTATCTAGATCCTAAAGGGCTAAAGATCCCTGGGATTTTGTTGCCTAAGTGACAAGAAAGAGGTTCCTGTGGTCTGTAGGAGGCCTGGAAGTTAGCAGAGACAGCCACCAGGGCAGACAATCATCAAGAGGTCCCCTGGGAGGGCAACCAGATTAAATGCCAAGGAAAGGGCGTGGCCTGTCTATGGAAACATAGAGGTGTGGCTCCAATGGCCACAGCAATGACCTCAGAAGAGTCAGTGGCTATGCACTAGAGCAAGCCATCTTCATTCACACCTGTAGAACGGAAGCCAAGTCAGCTCTTCAGAAAATGACAGACATGTCCCCCAATGTCATGATGCTGCTTAAGTCTCCCCTGGACCAACAAGCTCCCCTGGAGGTAAAGGAGAAGGAAGAAGGCAGGGGTGGCAATACTTAAACCGAGTAAGTTTTAAACCAGGGTAGACTTGGTTTAGATAACTGGATACAACTAAGAAAACTAAATTAAATTTGATGTTTCTGAGTACAAATAGGGGCTTACAATTAAGTTAACTTTATGGTAGAGAAATTATGTTCCAATTTTTGTACCTGAGATTTAAAATCTCAGCTGATATCCTTTTATATTTCATGTTTTAATACCATCTCAGGAAGCTCATAAATATCCCTTAATAGCATCTAATGTTCTATATGAGGAATATTTGCCCCTAGATGATCTGATTTTTTAAATCTGGTTGTAGGAAAAGTATTTTTAACTGGAAAATACCTGCTAATATATATAATTCTCCACTAATACATTGTTTGAAATGCTATTTTCTTAAAAGGAGTAGCATCTGTAAGTTATAACATAACAGCTTACGTGATTATGTTTGGCAAATGCCAGAAAAAGAATAAAATCACAAATGGAAAAATTATAGATAATCACTAGGTAAAGATAGCTACATTCAAGAGTAGAGGGATTGAAGGTGACAGTATTATGCTGCTTCACTTCAAGAAGTAGGAAGCTTTTTTTAACAGAAGTCTTCAAAAAAGAAAACATCTGAATTAATTCTTTTTCTTCCTCTCCCCATTTTCATCCAAACACTTTTTTATTACCTAATTATGTCACTAATGGCATAAAATGGAAAAGAACCTCATATATCAGATACATTTTAGGAAATGTTTGTGGTAATCAGGGAGATTGATTGAAGCTATTCATTCTTTCCAGAAGTGAGCATTTTACCTCTGAATAGTTTGTTACATTTTGTTCGTCAATGTCTTTATCTTATCTTCCGCACTTAAAGAGATAAATACATTCTTCTCACCCTGTTTTCAAAACCTTCTCTATATCTAATCATCTTGTCAAAATACCATCCCGAGTCTCTTTTTCTTGGCATAATCCAGCTCTGCCATCTCCTGGTGACCTGATTTTGGCTGGAATAGACCAACTGTAATCACCAGAGCAAGTCATAGGAATTGGTCAGAAGTCAGAAGAAACTAGAACCTCTCAGTTAAACCTGTATCTCTGGAGACTCCTCTCCTTCATTTGTTCATCAGGGCAAACTTTGTGCTTCAGAATTGGACAAATTGGGGGTCCATTCATGGTGCTCCCATTCACCAGCTGTGTAATCTTTTCTAAGTGCCTTAAAATTTCTAAGTCTCTGTTTCCTTATCTGTAAAACTAGGGATAATAGTCCCTTCCTCCTAGAGTGACCAAAATTCCAAGACACTGTGAGGACATGACCTGCTATGTATCTTTGTGCTACTTTTTTTTACCCATAACCGTTTGCTGAGACTGAAGAAGATGAACATGCATGTGGCAACAGCAGTGTCCTCGTGAAATCCCCCAACGCTTATTTTCTAGGCTAGCTATTTCCTCGTTACCCACAACCTCACATTGGTCATAGAAATACTGGTCCACATCTGTGAAAAGTAACACAGTTCTGGAGAATCTGGCTAAAGTCTGTGCCATATGAGAGAATTTTCCAGAGAGTTTGTTACGGAGACTTTCTGCAGAACCAATTCCAACTCTCAGTTTATCTTTACAACCCTCTTTCCTAGATCTTCAATTCAGTTCCAACAAGTGTTCACTGAGCATCTATTACTTGCCACAGATTGTGCTTGGCTCTGGGAATAAAAAGGTGAAAAAGGCACACATTTTGTCCTCCTTGTTTGGTAGATTTAGAGTTGATTTTCATAAAGCTATCTTCTATTACTTATTTCCTATTTTGTTAACTCTAACTTTGTATTTATTGAGTGTGTGAAAGTTATCAGATGAAAATGAAACGTGCATGTGCAACCCTGAAGGGCCCGTGTGTGTCTAAATTTCCTCCTCTTATGAGATGCCAGTCAGATTGTATTAGGGCCTTCCCCAATGGCCTCATTTTAACCTAATCATCCTTTAAAGGTTCTGTCTCCAAATACAGTCACATTCTGAGGCACTGGCTGCAAGGGCTTCGACATATGAATTCGGGGGTGAGGGGGACCCAATTCAGCCCATAACAGATGTCAAACACTAATGTTAAATAAAAAAAAAAAAAGAAAAAAAAAAAAGAGAAAAACACCTCCCTGACAAATAGAGCCGGGGAAGGCCATGAAGAAAGTGTTCCCACGCTAGCATGCCTCATAACAAAAACTATCACAAAGCATTCTGCAAGAAGCACAACCTGGCACAAAGGCCGTCACGACCTTACACAAAAAATAGTTCTGCATGGACATCTGCCTCGCAACCGCCTGTTCAGCCCAGCCTGGCATCATCCCTGGTATTGGTATTTGTAGCCAAACATAATCATTTCCAAGCAGTTGTGTGATCCTCCTCATTTTCCCTTTAAAAACCTTTGACTTTCTTTACCTCCCTGTATATGCACATGGTTTACCATGAACACGTATTCCCACTGCAATGCTCTAGTCTCAAATAAGTAACTTTTTCTTTAAGAGGGGCTCTCTGTGTTTGATATTTAGGTTAAGAGTGTCTGGTGCACACAGGGTACGGGGATGTGGGAACACAGGGATGATAAGATAATTTAGTTGAGGGAACAAGGCAAGTATACAAATAGGTACAAAATGAAGTGAGACGTTATGTGTCAATAGAGTAAGTGGAAGTGCCATGAATATTAGCAGGCAGTAGAAACCAAATCGAGTTGGAAGGATCAGAAAAATCTTCATGAAGTGGCGTTTGATAGAGGATTTCAGGGATGTAATTGGCAGGCATCGCAACACAGGCATGAGAAGAGTCCACCAGGTAGACTTATCCCCGGGGTCTGACTGGGACATCACTTACTCTGCGCGGACTACCTGGTTAATCCTTTTCTGTGCTCTCCTAGCACTGAGCATTTTACTCGTTTGCGTCTCTTACTGCACTGTATTTGTTTACCCATCTGTCTCCTTCACTGGGTTGCAAGCTCCTCCTAAGAGTAAAGCCATGTTTTAGGTTTATGCAACAGGTGCAAAGGCCCCAGAAAACTCTGAGAGCTTGGAATCTAGGAGATGTTATATGTATTTATTTTTACGTGAAATTAGATCCAATTGGAACCTCTCACTAACTTGTTGAAAATCTGTCAGTTTGGGGGATCCTTTTTGGCTGTTTTGGACTCCCTACTTAGATGGAGATCCGCACCACAACTTTTGATGCACAGCTTTCTCACGACCCCTGCCTGCTGACAAGGTCATCAGGAACCTTGCATCTCTGCGTGGCATATCTGTCCAGACACTTTCCTCTGCCAGTGCTCTCTAACGTGTTACACCATGCTGGGTGTGAGGCTTCTCTGAGACCCATCGTGTTTGGGGCTTTTGAAATTGTATCTTCTTGTATCTACCCTCTCCCACTGCCAATCAACCCCTAAGGAGGAACAAAGAAAATCACAATTCCCCTTCCCTTCCTCCTCTTCCAGCTTTCTATATCATCTCCTCTTTTTTCTCTGGTGTCACTTGTGCTTCCCTTTCTTGGGTGCATAATGAGAGAGTAGATTTAAAGAAAGAGTTTGTTACCACAAGAAGAAACTTCATAATGAGAGAGTAGATTCAGAGAAAAAATCTGTGGCCACAAGGAGAAGATTCATCTTGACTACTTCAAAAGTAACATCCAGTGTTACACAAATATGTGACTGTACTTGTGTGTATATCGTGTATGCACATGTGGAATCACCAACTTTTTAAAAACTTTAGAAATTCCAGAGTAATTTTTAATATACACTGAAGTGATTGTATCTACAGTATACTCCAGAAAAAATAAAGTTACAGATATTTTTCTTTGTACATAGAATATAAGCTTCTCACACAGAATACACTGCAACATTCTCTAAGGTAAAAGCTGAGAAATCGTTATAGATAGCTCAAAAATGTTTTTCCTTTGAAACACAGCACTTATGGGCAAATAGAATCATTTGAAACCTAAGGAAAAAGTTGAGGAAATTTATCAATGTGAATAGACAACCAAAGACAACCATTTTATTTGACTTAAATGAAGTCACATTTCACAGGACTGAATTTTAGTTTCATGAAAGTGATAATAAAAGCAAGCGATTCATTTAATGCTTTCTGTAATATAAAAATAAACTTCCCCCTTCATCTGAGTTATCCTTTCTGGTTTTTTACCCAAAAGCTCTAGCTGAGAGTACACTCAACTATTTTTTAAAACTTTGATAGATGGGATATGCTGGGGTGAGTGGGAACAGAAGGCAGGGGAAACACCACTATTTTAAAACTGTGACATTTTATCAAGTTCTCCAAATGGAGGTTTAACTTGAACCATGTGGTCAAATTTTTTTCTGTTTTAGGAAAAAGTACTTTGTAGATTTTTGTAATGGTAAAGTCAAAAAGACTTCTGTTCTACAGTGGGAGTTCCAAAATCGTGGGAAGGGGCAAACAGCTCTATAAGGTGATGAAAACTGTTGTCTTCTAGATTCTGGGTCCTACTAAATCTCCGAGCATATGTTTTGGATACAGGCTTTGAACTGGGGGATAGGGGTAGTGGATAAAGAAGAAACTGGATTGGCCTTTTTTTCTGGACCGCAAAAGATTTTGGGGGATGTGGACCCCAGGCAGGGAATCCATGACCAAAGGTATTTTTCTTTCAAAACCAGGAAATACTGCCTGTATCATGTTGGCAGACCACATTGCATCCCTTCAGCACCCCCATTTGCTCCATCCCCATATTTTACCTCAGAATGCTATAGCAGAATATGAGAGACTAGGTGGCTTAAACAGCAAACATTTATTGCTCACAGTTCTGGAGGCTGGAAATTCCAAGACCAAGCTGCCGGCAGATTCTGCATCTGGCAAGAGCCACTTCCTGATTCATAGACAGCCATCTCTCATTATACCCTCACATGGTCTCACCAGGCTAATCATTTCTTTATCCCTCTTTCTTATAAGGACACTAATCTCATTTATAAGGACTCCATCCTCATGACTTAATTACCAGCCAAAGCCCCACCTCCTAATACCATCACATTGAGGATTCAAATTTCAACATAGGAATTTGGGAAGGAGGAAAAAACATTCATAACACTCCCCATGCCACGTACCCTTCATGAAAGACTTTAGAAGTGTAGAAGACTAAGAAATAGCCTATTTTTTGCTTTTTCTTCCTCCACTGTCATTCCTTCCTGTGCTTACCATCCATCTCCCAAGTGTAAAGCAGAATGGGTCACAGAATCTTAGCCTAATCTGGTAAATTTGTTCTTCCCAGCAGCAACAGTATGGAGAAACCAGCCATGGAGTTGGAACCAGAAGATGATTAAAGGGACTCTCCAAACCAGAACAAAGGGGTGGCATATATAAACACTTTTCAGATCAAAAAAAAAAATTACTAGACTTCCTAAAATAAAATAGGATGCCTGCCCCAATTAGTCTTGTTTGTTAAAGGGAAGTCTGATCTTTGAAAGCTGAAGAAGCTGTAAATGTTTAGATGACGGTTACAAGGAACACAGGCACAGTAGGCGAACATGAAATAGTAGGAATCTGGGATATTTGACCTGTATGGTGGGTCCCCACTCCCTGCATCTGTTATTTTTCTCTGCCAGAGAAGTTCCTGGCATTGGCGTTACTGGGGTCTCAGTCACTTTTTACTGCATAGCTATGAGTGGAGGGATGAGGAGAACTCGGGGAACTTGCCATCCAGGACCACAGTCTTGCTATCTTCTGCATGCTTCCCTTTGATAATTAATACTTCTCAGCAATTTTCATTGTCTGTGCTTCTATTTAGAGTTAACCCTTTCCTCTCCTCCCACTAACTGAATGATCTTCATTCTCCTCCATCTAAATTGCAAAGGATAACATTAGATTTAGGCCATTAACATCTCTCCTATTAAAAAGAGAGACTCTTGCAGCAAGCTGCCTCATAGTTTTGAGACCCATTCATGGTTAGGCTAGCCTTAGATCAGATGTCTGTGCTATACAGAGCATCTTAGCTGGGCGTGGTGACTCACACCTGCAATCCTAGCACTTTGGGAGGCTGAGATGGGCAGATCACATGAAGTTAGGAGTTTGAGACCAGCCTGATCAACATGGTATAACACCGTTTCTACTAAAAATACAAAATTAGTTGGGCATGGTGGCATATGCCTTTAATACCAGCTACTCGGGAGGCTGAGGCAGGAGAATCACTTGAACCTGGGAGGCAGATGGTGCAGTGAGCCAATATCGCACCATTATACTCCAGCCTGGGCAACAAGAGCAAAACTCTGTCTCAGAAAAAGAAAGGAAAAAAAAAAAAAACCCAGCTCCTAGATTCATTAATTTTATGAAGGTTTTGTCTCTATCTCCTTCAGTTCTGCTCTGATCTTAGTTATTTCTTATCTTCTGCTAGCTTTTGAATTTGTTTGATCTTGCTCCTCTAGTTCTTTTAATGGTGACATTAGGGTGTTGATTTTAGATCTTTCCTCATTTCTCTTGTGGATATTTAGTGCTATAAATTTCCCTCTAGACACTGCTTTAAAAGCGTCCCAGAGATTCTGGTACCTTGTGTCTTCGTTCTCATTGGTTTCAAAGAACATCTTTATTTCTTCCTTCACTTCGTTATTCATCCAGTAGTCATTTAGGAGCATATTGTTCAGTTTCCATGTGGCTGTGCGATTTTGAGTGAGTTTCTTAATCCTGAGTTCTAATTTGATTGCACTGTGGTCTGAGACACTGTTTGTTATAATTTCTGTTCTTTTGCGTTTGCTGAAGAGTGTTTTAATTCCAATTATGTGGCCAATTTTAGAATAAGTGTAATGTGGTACTGAGAAGAACGTGTATCTTGTGGATTTGTGGAGTTCTGTAGACGTCTGTTAGGTCCGCTTGGTCCAGATCTGAGAACAGAAGGCTCGGAAATAACCCCACACGTCTACAACCATCTAATCTTTGACAACCCTGACAAAAACCAGCAGTGGAGAAAGGATTCCCTACTTAACAAACGGTGTTGGGAAAACTGGCTAACCATGTGCAGAAAGCTGAAACTGGATCCCCTCTTTATACATTATACCAAAAATTAACTCCAGATGGATTAAAGATTTAAATGTAAGACCTAACACCATAAAATATCCAGAAGAAAACCTAGGCAATACCATTCAGGACACAGGCATGGGCAAGAACTTCATGACTAAAACACCAAAAGCAATGGCCAAAATAGACAAATGGGATCTAATTAAACTAAAGAACATCTGCACAGCAAAAGACACTATCATTAGAGTGAACCAGCAACCAACAGAATGGGGAAAGCTTTTTGCAATCTACCCATCTGACAAAGGACTAATATCAAGAATCTGCAAAGAACTTAAACAAATTTACAAGAAAAAAAAATAACTTCATCAAAAAATGGGCAAAGGATATGAACAGACACTTCTCAAAAGAAGACATTTATGCAGCCAACAAACATGGAAAAATGCTCATCATCACTGGCCATTAGAGAAATGCAAATCAAAACCACACTGAGATACCATCTCACGCCAGTTAGAATGGCAATCATTAAAAAATCAGAAGATAACAGATGCTGGAGAGGATATGGAGAAATAGGAATGCTTTTACACTGTTGGTGGGACTGTAAATTAATTCAACCATTGTGGAAGACAGTGTGGCAATTCCTCAACGATCTAGAAATAGAAATACCATTTGACCCAGCAATCCCATTACTGAGTATATACCCAAGGGATTATGAATCTTTCTATTATAAAGACACATGCACACATATGTTTGTTGTGGCACTGTTCACAATAGCAAAGACTTGGAACCAACCCAAATGCCCATCAATGATAGACTGGATAAAGAAAATGTGGCATATATACAACATGGAATACTATGCAGCTATAAAAAAGGATGAGTTCATGCCCTTTGCAGGGACATGGATGAAACTGGAAACCATCATTCTCAGCAAACTGACACAAGAACAGAAAACCAAACACCACATGTTCTCACTCCTAAGTGGGTGTTGAACAATGAGAACACATGGACACAGAGAGGAGAACATCACACACTGGGACCTGTCAGAGGTTGAGAGGCTAGGGAAAAAGTATAGAAGAGGGTTGGGGGGGTAGGGGAGGGATAGCATTAGGAGAAATGCCTAATGTAGATAACAAGGGGATGGATGCAGCAAACGACCATGGTTCGTGTATTCCTATGTAATAAACCTGCACGTTCTGCACATGTACCCCAGAACTTAAGGTATAATTTAAAAAAGAAAGAACAAAAAGAAAAGAAAATAATAGAATAGAAAAGAATAAAAAAGAAAAAGGAGCATCCTAGCATTGTGTCTGAGAGCAGAGAGCTGTGAGCTGGGGATTTCAGCTTGAAGAGGACATTAGACACCAATCTAATAGAGGTCCTTAATGAAACAAATATACAAGAGAGTAGCCTTTGATGAAAACATATGTACATACGGTAAAATATGTTTCTACTAAAGGTGATAGAATCAAAGATAGAGGTTCAAGTACTTGTCACTACTACAGATCACACTTATAGACAGGGTGAAGCCAAAACAGCACAGGAAATTCAAATCTCTTACCGTTCAGGTCAAACTCCTAATATGCTATTAATTTTGGAGCTTTATCTTTCTAAAATAAGGAAAACACTGCCTGGTCTTTGTTCAGCTTTCTATAATAAAACATGCAATTGTGGCTTTTATTAGTTCTAAAAGAGAAAGCATACTACGTGAAATGGTAAACCACAGCTTGATTGTCTCTTTATAATCTATATTCCAGGGAGGCTGCAGTCTATTTATCCAAGTATTGATGAAAGACTAAATTTTTATAATGTACAAATCAATTTAAACTGTTCTTAAAATGAATAAAGAAGAAAAGTCATTCCTACTTGCACAATTACATAATTACATAGTTTTCAGCAATCTCTGAATGTTTCTTTCTTTTAAATTTTTTTGAGATGTAGCTATTTTTATATCACCTATAGGCAGATTTTTTTTTTCTGGGAATCTGAGGAATAAAATTAAAGACAAAAATGACTGGCTTCTATCTCAGTGACAGACAATATTCCCAATCCAAATGGCTTCCTGGTGAAGAGGCTCAGAATCAGTATTGCAGAGACTTGTTTTATCAATCCCTGCAGTTCCTGGTCACTGCATTTTTCCTCTCCTTGCAGCTGAGCCATTTGACTCTTCTCAGTTCCAAAGGCCCTTGATGAGAGGGTGTTGAGGAGAGCCTCATGATACTGGAAGAGTCAGCTTTAAGATATTCATTGTTCATCCCTCCCAGAGCCTATGTCCAGTTCTACTGACTATATATTTCCTTGTTGCTGAACCCTCAAATTAAAAACAACTTCTGAAAATCGGCTTAGTATCTTGGACAGGTCACTGAACTTCCAAAGGATTTATCTTTCATCTTTGACATCAAAGTGTCTTATTAAGACATCCAGGCTATCTTCTAAGCTCATCAGGTTCCATGCTCATAGTGGTGTCATATGCACTGGTCCATAGTAATGGAACAGTGTGATGTTCTGTGGACTGGTGAGATGGCCAAAGTCCCTATGAGCTAAGCTAAGGGT
Organism: Alouatta palliata; assembly: GCA_004027835.1. Classification (NCBI taxonomy): domain Eukaryota; kingdom Metazoa; phylum Chordata; class Mammalia; order Primates; family Atelidae; genus Alouatta; species Alouatta palliata. The sequence goes on from PVKV010009122.1 coordinate 80,454, forward strand.
CAGCAAACTACAGCCTGGAAATCAAATCTGACCTGCAGCCTGTTTTTTAAATCTTGCAAGCTAAGAGTGATTTTTGTTTTATGAGGTTGTTACAAAAAAAAAAAAAAAAGGAAGAATAATATGCAACAGAGACAATATGTGGCCTGTGAACCCTAAAATATTTACTAGTTGGCCCTTTACAGGAAAAGTTTGCCAATCCCCAAACTAAATTGTCACATAGAGCCAGAAAGTTGATGTAGCCCTTAGTCCGTTACTGTTCCTGCCAGTTGAAAGGAAATTACTTCTGCGGTCTCTTTTTATTGAGGTATTTTTTTTAAAGCATTTGTCAAGTTGATAGATAATTCTGTATATCAGACATCGGAGTCTGTGCCGACTGGCTGCAGAAAATAAACCACATATGGAACGGTGGATTCAACAGAAATCACTTTCTCATTAAGTTTGTGATATCCATTGCTATTATTCCCAAGATCCGTCTATTTTCTTACGGGTCAAAGGGGAAAGCTTAATGAGGATGCAAGAACCTAATGAAGATGTGGGGAAATCAGGGGATGTAACAGGCACTATGACCTCTACCTTTTCCAGCTGCTTGATAGCAACCCTGAGCTCCACAACCTCTCCAGGTGTGTGGCGTTTCGGTAGCACCCTTAGCACAGAGGCTTTCTCTGTGCTAGGTAACATAATTACATAGTCTTCAGCAATCTCTGAATGTTTTCTCTTTTAAATTTTCTTGAGAAATAGCTATTTTTATATCACCTATAGGCAGATTTTTTTTTTTCTGGGAATCTGAGGAATAAAATTAAAGTCAAAAATGACTGGCTTCTATCTCAGTGACAGACAATATTCCCAACCCAAATGGCTAACTGGTTGAAGAGGCTCAGAATCAGTACTGCAGAGACTTGTTTTATCAAGCCCTTCAGTTCCTGGCCACTGCATTTCTCCACAGATGAGCCATTTGACCCTTCTCAGTTCCAAAGGCCCTTGATGAGAGGGTGTTGAAGACAGCCTCATAATACTGGAAGAGCCAGCTTCAAAGCCTTCACTCCATTAATCAGAAAGCCAATGTGCAGATGTTGATGAGTATGTCTATTCCAACTGTACAAATGGAAACAAGGGAAGTAAACACAGAACAATTCAGCAATGGGCCCACACTGTTCCACTCTGAGGCAAACGTAGACCAGCTCCCTACTTAGACTCCCTGACACCCATAAGCCTCCTCAGAGTAGAGGACCACAGCGGCATTCTGGGTCCCCCGGAGTTAATATTAGCTAGAGTGAATGTCAATAATTCTTCAGAGTTCTGGGTGGTTCACTTTCTTGAGAGATGACTACAAGCCCTTTTCAGGAGATGATGAGAACGCAGATGTACAGGACATGCTTATGGCACTGTCACAGGGTACTTCCTCAAGAGTTCCCAGCTTCCCCGTCATTTACGGGCCACAGGTCACTGAACTAGTAATAGGGCCACAACTCTTCATTGTAGTTCCTCAGATCACCTTGAGCTTTGTTTTTGCTTTGGTTTCAGTTTATACAGATCAAAGGGCATGATCATGACTGCATATCTCTTTCAGTCCTAGAAACTTCTCACTGCATTAGCCGCTACCAGACAAACCTTGTGATCATCTCTCAGGCTCTACTATCTGTCACATGATAGTAACTACACCTACTTTGCCTCAGTTTTTGGGCCCTATCATTGTGCTATTCTTTGCATTCTGCCACCTAGGCTTCTACTCCCAGTAGAAATCATTCTGCTACCTAGGTCCCCATTCTGCCATGAAAATCAGAGAGTCCTTTTCTTTAGCAGCCGCTCCTACTACGGTCAGATCTGGCCTGCAGAGGACAGCCATTCTGGTACTTACCAAGTTATTTCTTGATAAAAGTAGGGCCTCAACGAAGAAGGTAACTTCTTGGCCCTCTCGTAAGGCATAATTAGGTATAGGTGAGTGATTTGCATGTGATAAATATACCCCAGTGTTTCCCTATGTTTGCATCCATTTCTCTACATTATCCCAAGAAATTCCTGGCATCATAACTTAAGCATTGACTGCCAAGGCACCCACATTTCTATCAAACACTCCGAGCTGCTCAAGTGAGCATATTGAACCCGGAATGTCTGGCAAGTGCACTCAATGCAAAATATTCAACCCAATCTAAAATTATGCTTCTCCCTTCCTGGTTTGGAGCCACTGAAATCCATCTCCACACGTATTCCAGGTTTCTGCCATTGCAAATGAGCAAACTCCTGTGATTCTTTTTTGTTGGGTAAGCCTTATCCCTTCAGCTTTGACTTGGTATGTGTTTGCCACCACACCAGCATACCGGATTTGATTCTAGTTAAAAATCGGAAGGAAATGCTAGACGGTAGGGCACGTAGAGAGGATTGACACCTCTTCCTGGGTTAACTCCCTCTGGTGAGGTTATTGCAGAGCCTTCAGGCAAAAAAGAAACAGCCTCATAAAACAGGAAACAGGTTTGCTTCTGCTTTCAAGGAATACTTAGTAAAATTTGACCTTTTTTTGAGACGGAGTTTCGCTCTTGTTACCCAGGCTGGAGTGCAATGGCGCGATCTCGGCTCACCGCAACCTCCGCCTCCTGGATTCAAGCAATTCTCCTGCCTCAGCCTCCCGAGTAGCTGGGACTACAGGCACGTGCCACCATGCCCAGCTAATTTTTGTATTTTTAGCAGAGACGGGGTTTCACCATGTTGACCA